>VYYJ01003309.1:0-17088 GCA_021029165.1 Cyphoderus albinus | reverse complement strand
GTGGTGGGCGCCTGCTAGGGAAATTGCTAATAAGATGCTTTCATCTGTTGTTTTATTTGCTTTTTAAAATGTTGTTGGTGCGGCTGCCGCCGCAGAGGCTACGGGGTGCTAAAAAAACCGTCCCATTTCGTAAACCACAATCCCTCTTCCATTTATTTTTACTTTATGGAAACCATGAAATTCTACTTGACTACCTTGAGCTACTCCACACACAAGGCTACTCTAAATCTATTTTTTCCAGTGAAAATTCTCATTTTGTACATAAACCTAATTATTTTCCTGCAAACTGACGGCTTGACGCTTAAAAAAAGAGGTTTTGTAATATTTAGTTTCAGCTTTAGCGAGGCATGAACGCTGAGGGAAAGAGTAGCAAATGATGCAGAGACAGATTTGAACTTGTCACATTCACAATTAAATGTACAGAGGTTTATTGAATCGAGTAATTACCTGGATACGAGGATCGAGATCCTCATCAGGGTCGGGTTCATTACTTTCTCTCCTGGACATGTTGGCGTTGTTGGCACTTGGTAAACTGGTGTAATGGAATCTTAGCCTTCCTACTTCCACCTCCACCACCAGAGGCTGATCATTAGAACGTGATGAACGTTGAGTTTAATTTAATGAGGCAGTAACGAGTAATGAACGATCGAAGCATGGGCGGATCGACGACAGAAAGAATTCCCGAACTTTGACACAATTGAGTGGAGCAGAGGCATGATGATTAGAAGAGTAGAATTTGGGAAGTCTTAGCAAAGTAGAATCTCGTTTCCTTTTTAATTAACGTTGAGTTCTTTCGTCATTGTCTCATTCCCTCCACGGAGTCCACGCGTGGTTCAATCAATGTCAGGCCAGGGAAAAACAGTATCAGAGACAAAGACAACTCGAACGTAATCAATTCAAGGCTGAGTTGAAAGAACGGAGTTCAGTGCTCGATCGAGTAGAATTTGATTTAATTGTTTTACGTTATTTATCCAAAAAAAAAATCAGCAGAAAGTTTACGAGTTAGGAGACTTCCAAGTACTCGCTTTAAAAAAAATACCTTTGTAACCTAATGTTCTTGAGATTAACAAAAATTCAATTTTAACAATTATTGAACCTAACGAATCAAATATTATCTGTTTTAACCGCGCTATAGTTGCTCAGTGAGATTATCTGGTTTAATGTAGCAGTGCAATTTAAGCAGCTGCCGGTTCCATTAGTCCTAATTAGATTTTGTGACTGCTTCTCGAGCTGCCTCCTAGGACTATCTAAACATTGATTTGAAGTAAAGTAAGAAGCCGCAGGCAGATACCTGTTATAACTAACTGAACAGTAAACATAAATCTCACGCTCTCTAAACTAATTCGACAATTTTATTACCAACACTCAAGAGATTTCCATAAATGAGATTAAATTCCCATTTCTTTTCTAACGATTAATCGACGTCGACTCGTTTTCTTCTTAATTGAAGGAAAAAATACCCCGCTTTGTGGAGTATTTAATTTTCTTACAATATTGACAATTCGGTAACATACAAAAATAATTAGTGATTTTATTGGTAGCATTTAGGTTTACTCCATTTAACATTTAACAAGCGCTCAAACAAAGCAAAATCAGTTTTTACATTGGTAGGCAGATGCAGGTTTGATGACTGTTCGAGAAAGGTTAAAATTTGTATTCTGCATTACAATTTTAGAGTCAGACGGATGTTTTTGGTGGAAAGCAGGAGATTACAATGTCATGTCACAATCATATCATAACTTCACAATGTCCAGATTATTTTTGTCATCAAATATCCGCCCCAAACCCACCAAAGTTATTTATAAACAGGCAACTTTTTCTGTAAAACTGTACTAATATTTTTAAAGCATTTAATTCCTGCCTATAAAAAGAACAGGAGGGAACGTGAGTTTATGCGTTAAAATCAGCTTCAGTCAGAGTCACTTTTTATTTTTTGTTTGTTGTTAAGCGGAAATCACCTGGCTGCGTCACACTGCCACGCTATCTTCCACACTTCCCTCCATGTCGGTGTAAGTAATGGAGCATAAGACGAACTTCCTCCTCGCCACTTCTCCTCTTGCACAATGAAAATGAAGCACGGAAATCTGCTTTGTTCAATCCACTTTCACTCTTTCACATCCTTCCTCCACCAAAACTCTCCTCATCTGCTTTCCCTTTCTTCCCAAACTTTGGGGTGTTTTAATATCATATTCAAGAGGAGAAAGAAAGCGACAAAAAGGGAGCCTCAGCAGGTACAGGATGCGTTCCGTTAGCTGCTGCAGGTTGACAAACTTGATTTTTCCACACCGACTCTTCACATCATTTACAATTTTTAATAGCGAATCTTCCTCAAGTGTGTATGGGATAGGTATTTCATCCCTTAACTCTACCATTAAAATTTTCTCCTATTACAGATACAATACCTCGTTTTAAAGAAAGTCATTATTTTCAGTTGCTGCTTTCATTTTCCATTAAAAAGATATTTTCAAAGTCTTCAGTTCAGTGTATTATACAACAATATCCGGAGTGGTATCAGACTCGAGTAATGAGAAAAAAGTTGGGTATTGTAAAATATCCTCAAAATTCCATAATCTATTTCATATACTGCTGGAGTTTTACTCAAGAAATTTTTAAAAAATGCTGGTAAATGGAACAGATATGCTGGAAGAGAGCAGCAAGTGAATTTCTGGTTCATTTCACATAATGTTCCAATCACAGCGGCGTGTTTACTAACTTTGAGGCTGTATATAATAGTCTATCAATAATATTTTTTGGAGATTGAGATTATTATAACGCACATGTAAATGCGCCTGGGCACAACTATTTAACACAACACACAAAGAAGACACACACAACCAGAACAACAACAGGAAGATTGATATTTTTAGAATTTGAAAGTTAATTGACTCGGCGAATTTCCGATAGGAGATGATGAAAGGAAATTAGAATCCTTTGCCGATTAAAATATTTCCCGGGACGTTTATTTTTGCAAAAGATGCCTTGTCCAATGTTGTCCAATTAATTTTCTGAACAAGAGGTTCAAATTGCGCATTTTTCGTACTACGTAGGTAAACTGTGACTATCGATAGTGTTTAATGTTGCTCGAAAGTCGATAGCTACATTACACTTGATTAACCTCACATCACTTTGCTTTATGAATAATATTAAATTTATTAGGCTATTACACCTGTGCGATGTATTTGCAGCGGTGAAGAATCAGCAATAATACCAAAGCGTGAGTTTCTTTTTTTCTTATGTTTGTACGGCATTGTATAGCAGAGTTGAGTTGGGAGCGAATATCTTGAGATGTTTATGATGTCTTGTCTTCATGTTGCTTCTCAAGTGCTCAGTCACTCACTCACTTGCATGTTGAAATGAACAAATATCTACTAGCTTGTGGGAAAGAAACGTGCACGTTCTTTCTGTATGTATGTATGTAATATGGAGGCAATTCATAACAGAAGAGAAATACCTAATAAATGCAAAAGTAAAATGAACTTCACTTTATTATTAGTGTGGACGTATTTTTACCTCTTTGAAAACACTGATGTATGGCGAGGTATGGCTTTTGCGTTTGGTTTCGTGTGAAATTTCTTGGGTTTGTTTCTGTTATGCCTTAATGTGAGTTGAGTGAGTAAGTTGCAGCATGTTGCGTACATCCACAAATAAGTTTCATTTCATTATATCAACTTGTATCTGAATGTGAAGTCTTGCTCGCTTCTAGTTATAACGGAATCGGCACGTCGCATGAGACCGTCTCGTCGTATGAAATTGTATTTGCTATGAGGAAAATAGCTGCAAACAAAAATCTACATTACAACAAAACAACGAGTGCGCCATGTTATTCTGGCAAGGTGAAATAGAAAACCCGTAGCATTTTCGATGTTGTGCTTAACCTACTGCGACGATGGAATGTTTGTCATTTTGGAGTAGGCGAGCAAACGAGACTGAGACGACCTGAGAGAGTTGGATTATTTGTACCTAGAACATGCATGCAGTGACCAGCTGTTCAGACCTCAGACAAAGACATGCCTACATAAGGGGTGCGTGACTGGTTCTGGCTGGGAAAATGCCATGACTTTCATACAAGAGCCTGGGAGAAACATAACAGGTCTTTAGAGAAAGTTTTCCACTTTATGAGCATGTTAGAGTTATACAATAGGATAATATTGTGGTGGCAATGTCAGTTCGGTTCAGCTCTCCCAATGTCTCCGCTTCCATACCACACGTGGAGTTTTGAGGTCGTCTTCTCATTGAAATGTAAAATAAAATAGATTTCTTCCATGTGACCAACAATTTGTTCCTGTTCTTGAAAAGAATGCAATCGTTATCAACTCCGCCCTTTGTGACAACCAATGGAATTTTCAATTAAAGTTTCATGGAAAATGAGCGACAAAAATCAGCATACAAAAGCTGATTGTTATCACATCAGTGTCGTTGGCTGACTTCAGTTGGCTGGTCATTTATTCCACTCACAGACAAACTCTCTTTATCAGTCTGATACAAAGGTGTAGCTTCATTTTAGTGTCGGGAATATTTGATAAGGCCAAAGATAAGAGTCAGTATTAATCGGTCAGGTACGAGACGATTGATTAATTTGGGATACACACAAATCAAATCAAACGTGCTTTCATTACCATGAACTACCATGAACTTCCCTTTCTGGGTGGGCACCACCGTGATCTCCGACAAGGTTGAATTTATTGCACAAAAGCCATGTGACGCGAACATTCCAAGCCATTTTTCATGCCTGGAAAATTTTCCTGTCGCTGATGCTCAGTTGCAGATGTGTGTGACACTTATTGCGAAAGAGGGGTATTTTATCGAGTTTTCATTTACTCTCGTATTTCACACTGCCAACTTTCCCTCACCGAGAGTTGCACGAAGTTTGGACAGGATAGGAACGATCTCTTCTGCCTACTTCCATCTTCTTTGTGCTCGCGCTGCTTTTCAATCACTTTTCTAAATCCTTGGTCCACAATGCGTCTTTACATTTTACATGATAATGTGCACTTCGCTCTTGCCTTTTTTCGCTGACCTTGAGCGAACAGGCTGCTTGTTTAGTTGATTGAACGTATGCATTTGCGAAAGTTTAAGTGTGTTGGAACAAGCAGAAAGATTTTTTTTCTCTAAACTTTTGTCTCTTTCTTCTTCATATTAATAATGAAATGAATTCCATATAACCACTTTGAACTTTTTACACCAAATTTAGTACTGTTTAAAAGCCTTGTAAACCCCGTTTGGAAAGTTTGTCTCATCGGTTCTTTTAATTGTGACATGATATGATATTTCTCAGTCTTTTCTACCTTCTTTAGTTGTAGTAAATAGTTTGTCACAGTCGCAATTATGGAAGCCAGCCGGTCGACAATATTAACGTTAATGTATCTTCCGTGCAGTATCTAAAATGATACCTTTTCTTGATGGGGATGGTCACAGTCAAAGTCCATGAATGTTTTTATAACTTACTTTACTCGAAACTTCTTTTTTACGAACTACGAACTTTAGTCAGGTTAATAATGAACTATTGAAATAAGTGGTAGCTTGGGTGGTAGTATTTGTTTGAGTAGTAGCAGAAAAAGTTCTTTATCATTCTTCAAGCTGACGTTAACAGTCGTAACGCTCTGGTATTACGTATGCTCGGCGGACTTAGACTTTGGAATAGTAACTCATAGTTAGCGCAATTAACTTTGTATGCGATTTGATGATGGCTGGGATCCGCCATTAAAAAGTATCATTATCAACTATAATCATGTACCGGCTTGCTAATGTCTTCCTTCCTATTCCTATGTAAAAACTAGGACTGCCACATTATGTGTCCGTTGGAAATTTGAGAAAAATTACCCCAAAAGGAGGAGAGGAAGGAAACTAATGGGAAATGTCGTTAGAAACGAAGTACCTAGCTATGAATGTGATGCTATGCTCCCTGCCACCGACTTTTCAAGGAGAGCCAACAATTTGAAGTCCTACTAAAAAACTTTTAAACTCCACATCATCTCTTTATTTTCTAATGCACCCTCTTCAAAAATTTATAATATGCCAGAATTTTGAATAGGAAAGTGACTTTTAATTTGGAGCCTGAATTGTTATCAGCTAGGAGCTCCTAATTAATACTCATTTGTAACTTGAAGACAATTATCTACCGATTTATTTAGAGGAGGAAAAGTTGGAAAGTTGCAACTTTACAGGGTCATTTATTTAAAATGGTGGAAAAATAATTGACTAAAATAGTAGAATGAGTTACTTACAGGCATTGCCCAAAGCAAGGAAAATCCAACTCTTCTAAAGTAAAGCGTAAATTTAATTTAATGCTTTGCTTACAAACAAACTTTGTTGCACACACAAGAAAAGCGGAACAAGTTGGAAACCTACATTATCCACTTTATAGGTAGTTGGTCATTTCTATGTCATGCAACCAGTTTCCGTTTCAAAACTACCACACACAAATAACTTTAAATTGGAAAAATTTCTGTCAACAGACCATTAACCGCACTGAAAAGGCGTCTCGCAAACTTTCAGTGGTTAGATCTGAGATTTACAGACAATGGTCAGACGACGCAGAATTTGAATTCGGCTATGTCGTGCTGGTCCGAAGTTTGCCCATGGAGCATGGATCTTGTTAATATAAAGAAACAACTCGTTTTCGATTTGCGCAAAACATCATCATTATGATTATCATTATGATCTACTATTTCCTTTTGACATTGCGCCGTTGGTTATTGTGATGGTTGCGCAACGTTTTCTACGAAAGGAAAAAGGAGCAGCAAACAAAAAGTTTGAGAAAGGAAAAGTGACTTCTCGCTACGCTCCGATGAATCATATTTGAATTCACAGAAGGCATATAAAGCACCTATTATTGCGTAAAATTAATATTGAATAGCACAACTACAGCGAAATAATGTGTAAGTTTAGTTTCGAGGACTCCATGACCCTGAGGGACACGCCATTATTGGATCGGATCATACAATTCGGATTTCATTTTTTCAAATGCTAAAAAAGTGAAAACCAAAAACAGAATGATGATGATATATTTAAAAAGAGGCTTTTTGTCTGATTTCCCAGAATGGTATAAACTAAAAGCTGCTCTTGATGCTTTTTGTGAAAATTAATAATGCACAAAAGCCAGAGTGAGGATTTTTTATACAGGTAAGTTTTTTATATTTGACAAGTTAAGTTTTACATTCATTACGGAGCTCCGTTTCAATTCAATAAAAGCATTTTCCATCCCGAGGAACTTTCCTCCTGTAAAAGTGTAAAGAAAATTAGAAGAAAGTAAGTAAAAGGGGACTCCTTGTTTGACAAGTTGTGCCTTGGTGAAATGAAACTGAGAAGGGAGTGACTTCTTTGCTCGTAACTCAGCAAACATTTTTTTATTCTTTAAGTCACGTGATATTTTGAAGGCTTTTGAAACTTCGTCAATGATAAAATTATTTCAATTCCTGGAAATGTATGTCTCAAGTAGTAGTTTCTTCAGTCTGCATTTCCACCAATTACTTTCTAAGTGTTTGTCAGACTTTGTCAGACCGTGGGCTCTTTTTGTGGAGAGAATCGCTCCTTTTTAATATCTGAACAGATTTCGATTCATAAATAATAATAATAAATATGTAATATCCGTATTATTTACTTTATTATGTTGATTTACTTCTTTGTAAGAGCTGTCAAGACTCATATAAAGCAGGAAACCTTTCCAAGAAGAATAAAACTTTTTCAAAGCATCCATTTTAAACGAGGTTTAGGATGAAGACGGAAATGTAAGCTGCATATAAATACAAAAGCATTTGAAAGGGAAATGTGTGGCATGCAACTTTATTTTATTAAAAAAGAAATGGGAGAATGGTGGATTTTTAAAAATATCGCTTCAAACGATATTTCGAGATCATCAAATTAAACTTCAGCATGGCATTATGACAGGCAGATTTTTTAAAAATAAAGTTGTATGTACTTACAACTGACTGACTAATGTATGCTTCTCATTTGAATAAATGATGCCGTAGAATTTAATTTCCTCTTCCATCCAATCCAGTATTTGCATTTGGCGACGTCAGTTGTTTGTGGTGGTTGACTCTGACTCTTTGGTATCATTTAAATATGTCAACATGGAGATTTCTCTTTGTCAGAAACCGAAACAAGGTTTGATTAAATACCAATCAAAAACAAATTTCATATTCTGAAAGGGTCCAGTCCAACCATGTGCAACCATAGTCTTTGGATTGTACATCTCTAGCCTCATACTTTGATGTTAGTTGGCTTTTTAGCAATTATTTTCTCGGAATTGAGCATTTAAACTATTTCTAATATTCGACTCATTCTCTCCAATGCGAAACTTCAAGGGAATTGTTTTAACAGCTCTTTGAAGAAACGACTGGGTTAATCCCTTGTTAATAGCAGTAATACTGCGAAAAAGGCAGTTAAAAGTGTTTCGCTTTCACTTTGCTCACTCTACTTGGAAACGCAATCAGAGTGAAAGGCGAGAGAGACGTTTCACTCACGTGCACATCAGTCCTATTAAAAATTATTGTTTTTCAGATCTTTTTGTGGTATTAATATCTGTGGAATTGAACGATCTGATAGAGAAAAGGAGAGAAAGCAGAAGCAGAGTGGCACATTAAAGCGAAGTTAATTTGGCGGAAAATTGAATGTGAAAATGGTTGATGAATGCGCGTGAAATTACTTCTTCTTGGAGAATTGATTGGGTAAGAGGGATTTATCTCAAATCTCATGTCTTGTCATCATATCACATCACGTAATATCTACGTAGTTATCCAGTTATAAAAATCGACTTACCTGCTAAAGCTAACGGATGGCTGCTTTCCCTGTATCCCTTTTTACTCTCTTTTTTTTATGACTGTGACCTTGCAAATGACATTTATTGCGTTGTACAAGTAAACAGTGACGCGGAAAGCTCTGCGTGAGCTTATTATGATTAAAAGTAGATTTCTCAATTCCCTTTTTAACAGGTAAAGGAAACTTGGGAGTGAACTTGTTAGACTGCCAAGGGTTCGGGGAATGAGCTGGAATTTCATCATTTCACATTACACACGGTCACACTTGACACAATGACCTCAGTGCTGCATGCAAACCTAGACAAATTCTTGGCAAAAGCGTTATCATATCATATCATGTAATGTAGTACGGACTGCTTGCTCCAAGATTTCTTTAGGTAGAAAATTCTCTGTCATTCTTTGATTCGTCAAAATCAAGTCGTTCTAAGAGAGCATCTGTCTACCCAATTTTTTCCTTGCTCACTCGCCATGCTCCACAAGTCGTTTTCCATTTTCCCCCTTTCTCGTCTCTTTCTACGGACATCTCATTCCTTCTCTTCAAATACTTCTATCATTTCTTCCCCTGGGACAGTGATACAATTATGCTTTTACTTGTATCAAGGAGGTAAAAGAAGAAAATCTTCCTTCATTTATCTAACTTTCGTGGACAACACAATTCCTCTTTCCGTGGCCAGTTGTAGCTGCACTGCATGAATCGAACTTTTCCCCAGATTTATACTACCAAAGGACTTTTTGTACTATTTTGTTGTAGCTATGTATAATACAGCTTGAAATTATTTGTCTCCGTGAGATAAGTACCTACAATAGAAATCCTTGATCCTTTTTGGGGCACCGCGACCATGTATGTCCCCAGCTAGTTGTAACTAAGAGGAATGATTACTCGTGTACTCGCTCGACTAATGCAGTGGGAGTGTGACAGAATTGAAGGATGTTAGGAGGAAATGACAACAGTATTGGCCTCATCAAAAAAGNCGACTAATGCAGTGGGAGTGTGACAGAATTGAAGGATGTTAGGAGGAAATGACAACAGTATTGGCCTCATCAAAAAAGCTTAAGAATCTCAGACCGTTGTATAGAAAGAGAGACGACCATTCACGTTTCCAGTATCGATATACAATGCAGTAATGAGAAAAAAGCATGGGAGGAATTGCAACTTTCTTCTTTTTTTTCTTCACTAATTTTATATCCTATCACACACTTTTGCTCGTTTTTCTGTCATGGGAAATGGTTCTTGTTACTCAGTCACTCAGTGCCCCAGCCCCCATTTTTTCTTTTCATTCGGCAAAAAAAATAACCTGTGGTGGTTGTGAGTGAGCGTCCTCCTGTCCTGTCCTGTCCCGTGATATCACGACACTCTACAAATGCCTTTGTGATGTGTATGCAATGACTCGAATTTTCTATCTCGCCTTTTTCTCCTTCATTATATTTGTTCAGAGAAGACGAAAAAGTTATTAGATCAGGTTACACAATTAAACGAGATGTACCTTTCTCAATGCCTTACTTTCACTCTGACAAGGAATGGAGTGATGTGATCCCCTATTGTGCAACAATGAAATGAATGTCGCTTTCTTTCTCTCAAGCTGTAGATTTGATCTGGATGGACCTTAGTGAGCAAGTATAAATATATTTATCTCTTTAGCTGTCTACTTTATTAATTTCCGAGAGACGTTTGTCATCCAATAAAGATTTTCACACTGACATGTCCAAGAATAATTTCAACATTTATCATTGCGCCTACACAAGAAATGGAGTGAAATTACCATTCCTAAAGACCATAAGGGATTAAATGGGAACCTCGCAAATTGTAATTCACCATCCCTGAAAAAAATGGCTGAGACTTTAGGTAAGGCTCGTTTCTATTCTTACTTTGTAAAAAAGTGTGTCTGTTAAAGTGTCCACTTGAAAGGATCATAAATGAAACTAAAAAGCGATTTGAGTTTACCCAGCAATGATTCGAATGGGTGGGACGATGTGATGTGAATGAAGGAGCGGAGTAAGAAAATCGTTATTTTTAGGCAGTAATAATGGTCATCATTTCTTATGTCTTTTTAGCCATCCCGCTTTTTATTGGCGAGTGTAAAATTTTTATTAGTGAAATTGATACGTGTGTACACACGCTGCGATAGCGTTTCATTCATTTTCTTCTGCTGCACTCAGATTCTTTCTACGTTGTTTGTCTTGGCCTGGCTTCCACTTCATCACAATCAAAACCAGCATTTTCCTTTTCTTCCTATGGCTATTGGCACTTACCATTCCGGCAATCTTCTGGGAATGTCATTTTCTTAGCTCTCATCTTACACAAGCCGCACCGCCTCATTTCGCCTTCTGTCCTGTCGTGTCGGGTCTTCCTCTCGTCAGTGACGTTACGCTGCTGATGTTGTCGTTATGATATGAAGTTGCACGATTTCCAGGCTATAGAATTTCCAAGGAATGATAGAGGAGGCGGTGTTTTGAAGAATTTCAACTTAATATATTATAACGTTCATTCTTTCCAGCCAGCGGACGAAAAATACTGCGACTTCACTCAGATCAGACAAATAATGGCTTTTTTACCCGCCTAGTTCATTTGCCGTAATCTATCTGTATTCCATACATCGCAAGAGCCCGGGATAAAAAAAAAGCCTTTCTATTTCGGAGTTTTTGTAGAACGCCTAAAAATACGAAAGGTTCAAGTCTGTGACAAAAAAAAACAAAAAGGCATGGATAGAGAAAGCTATGTATTCGACGCTTTCCTTTGAGCAAGGAAAAGTTCCTTGTCTACGTTTATTTAAATGATAGTTACCTTTCCACACAACCAAATCACTGCATTCAGCATTATGTATGTATTGTACGATAGTACTGACATCATCAGTAATAAACATTATCGTTTGGGTTTGTTAATTGTCATTTCGCCAGCACCAACGCGAGTTTGAGTAGGAAGTGAGCGGGCTCAAATACTCAAATAATTGTACAGTATTTCCAAGACTTCCAAGCTGGAAATAGTCACCAACCAACATAACAACTTTCGCAATCGCAACTCACTCACTCCAAAGAAGTAGAGACGCTTGTTTTTGAGTAGGGGAATGATGCGTAGTAAGGAGATACGTGGGAGGGCGCGCTTCGTTTTACATCTTCTTGCTCAACACAATTCTTGTTAATGTGTAAATGAAAAAATAATGAAGTGCAACGTGTGCAAATACAAAGTTACTCATTATTACAGAGAATAAATTTTGCAACGTGTCATCACGTTTATTATCTGATTACGACTTTTACAGCTTTTCTAAAAGAAAGTTATTCTTTCTTACGCTATTTTCGTGTTACGTATTATGCAGAGAATTGGTTTTCGCAGGATTAAATTATTTATGTTTCTCGCTCATGTGCAAGTGTTACTAAATACAACCAAGCTTTACTCTGATGTTTTTTGGGGTTTAAATCAAACATTACTTCATTTATTTAAAATCCCAAATTACCCTCAAACCCAAACTAAAACTCCATTTTTTTCCCTTGATTACAACACGACACAAGACAACATTAGGGAAAAGCTATCAGTTTGCCCCTGTTTGAGAGGATCACTACATTACTGTGTCACATTATTGTGCACATGGTAGATGAAATGAATAAAGGGCCTTTTCTTCCATAACAAAAACGATACAATGTGAGTAATCCATTGTACTCTGTACATGTCTGGGAACTGGGTACAAAGCCATATATTTTATAACTATGAAAGATTTTAAAATAACATTCATTAATTAGATGTATGTGAAAGATGAAGCTTTTCACTTCACATGATCCTCTGTTCTGCACCATGGTTCAGGAAAACTCTTTTAAGAGAAAGTTTTCTATTCACTTAAGGAGTCTCCTGCTGCTGCGTCGCATTTTCATGTTTTACTTTTACACATTACATTATGCTAGTCAACATGAACGCAGAGTATTCCGTTAACGAGCTATGAAATGGCTGCATAGAGCAGAAACTAAAAACAGCCTTAACTGCCCGTTATATTCGGGCTTATAACACGGCCGCTTTTATTTCTTATTAAGTCATTGGAAATTAGACAGCAATGGATGTTGCACAAGCTCATTTTTTCCACTATTTAATGTTCCATTTATACCGGTTATTATTATTACTACTACATAAAATGAATAGGAAGGCGAGTTATAACAAGCGGGTTTCCTATACATGAAAATGAGAATGTGAAATCGCATAACAATGACATAACAATAACATTACATAACATAACATAATCAATCACCTTTAGCAAGGCAAGAATGAAATGGAAGGTAATTCCCATTTTCTGCCGGCTGATGAAAAAGAAACATTGGAGCACAACGCCGTCACCGTTTCGACAAACACGGTGAAGCACATCACTCTTAACTCTCTTATTTCTGTTACTCAACCTTGACTTGCGAATGTCTGTCCTTGTTGATGACGTCAGTTTTCAGAAGTATCATTGAAGCTGACTGTGCCTGAATTTTGGATGTTTCCAATCTGCATTTCCTTTGTTTCTTTCGTTTTTTTCTGTGTAGTCCAGCCAGAAATGTCAATGCTTTCTTTCTTCATAAATACAACGTCTGTCTAGTTGAGTTGTACAGCAGTAGTTTTCTTTTGTTATTGTCTGGTCTGTCTGGTGGTTGGTAAAGAAGAAACATTCTTCAAATTTCTTTGAATACATGTAAATCTGTGGATTGTAGAATTCCTTAGAGAATAGTAATCGTATATATAGAGTATTAAATAAGCACAGGGAATGCCATTTTGTCTGGAAAAAAGGAACGAGGAGGCTTGGCATCTTTTCCCCGTTTTTCCTTAGTTATCGAACGAAAAAAAAGCCTTTAATCTTCCTCGTAGACAAAGACAAGACAAATGCAAAAATGTGGGGTTTGGCTCCCTTAGTACGTACGTACCTGAAAAAATCCAGATAAAAAAAAGCAATGAGGAATAATACAAATCCACCTTGAATAAGTGAAAAGTGGAAATTCTAAGGAACAAGATTTTCTTGATTTTCAGTCCCCATTTCTCGCTCGATTAAAAAATTTCTCTTTCTTATCCAAGAGTAAAAAGATTAAGTCATTTCTTTTCAAACGGGATAATTTTCCCTTTCACTTAGTTTTACCGACTTTCACGGTCGTCTGTTTTATGGTACTTAGGTACAACTGATCTGTTTAAAAAAAATTAAAACGGTTTGGTATTATAGGCGTGAAGGCCCGCCCATTCAGAGCGGAGTGAATAAATTTGAAAAGGAAGTGGCAGCTTCCAGCTCGAATAAAGTACTGGAGGCAAAAATGGAGGAATCCCTGGATATGAGTTAAATAAGAATTCCAATAATAAAGTTAAATAGCCCGCTAAATTTTCCGAGCTTCCCTTGGAAAGCGAAGGATTTATGGTTTACTGCAATTCATCTTCATATTCGATGAGGTAGGTGATGGAGTAGATCGAATGCAAAATAGATTGTATTTCACTGCTTCACTTGCTTTCCCCAGAACGACACCAACATAACAACAACTCGAGGAGAAGAGAATGAAGAGGTAGCGGTAGTCGATGAATTGAAATGTAGGGATGTGCACCACCGTCAAAATGGAAAATGGGAACTTGCAGGCTAAAAAGTAATAAGAGGAGGCAGCAGTGAAAGAATTTAGATTTTCTGAGAAACAAGACCAAAATGTAAGATTGGAATTTTTCATCTTCGCTTATCAAAGTACTCAGAGAGAGAAAAGGAAGATGACGAAGTTACACAGAACGAAAGTAGAAAACACTATTACTTTATAAGGGAAAATTTCTGCTTTCTTGAGAGTCGATTGCTGAAAGATGAACAATACAAATGCTGAGGATACAACACAACCTATGTATTTTTGCATTCCCAATGTTTTTCTATTCTAAATTGTTGAACTGTGACAGGAACATTTTTCTTAAATACTGCACAAATATCGTAGGTTGAATTACAATTTAATTGCTTCCTTACCTGGAAAGCATGAAGAAAGTTATGTAATGTAAGGCTCTCTGTTGCTGCTGTAGATTTGCAGGTGTCTCGGCTTTAATTTCCTTTCTATATGTCGACAAACAATTTGAGTATTTTATATGCCTTAAAAAACTAAAGCATGTACATAAATCACATCTTCACATATTGTTCGTAAAATTTCGCAGAAATGTATAAATATTTCTTATGTTTGTTAACCCCGATCATCAGGGACTTTTTTATCTCATTCTTGGCGCATTCCAATGCATTTTACTTTCAGCGAACTGATTTTCAAGTAAATTAAACACAATAATGCATTTCTAGCTTTAGGTTCCGGAAATGAAAATAACGTCATAGGTAAAGGCAGAAAGGTAAGACGACGGACTGAAAACTGAGAATCTGTAGTAAAAATGGAGCTTTGACGCGAACGAAAATCCTTATTTTTAACGGCCATACTTTTTTACAAAGTGCCTATTTATCTGGGACTGAATAGTCCCACAGAAGATTATTACTGTAGCAGTAGGTGGAAAACCCATCGGTGGGAATTGTGTGATAATGGATAATGCTGATATTACATGGCAGATATTTCCCTGGAAAATGTAGTAAGAATGTCAATCCTCATTCCCTTTCTTCTTCTTTACAACAAACTTTTTGCAAAGTTTCAGCGGGCACTTTTCTCTGTAATGGATATCAAGAAGCGGTTTTAAATGGAACTCCAGCGTGGCTCCTAGTCAACTCAACTTTTTTCCCTTTTTTATGGGTCGCCTGGCTCCCCACATTTTTTGTCACTTTTACAGAGAGACAGAGTGCGTTATTTGGTGCGAAGGGCCTGTATCTTGCCTGTATGCCCACAATTTCAAACTTTGTTTCTTCATCTAGATACTACTTGCCTTGGCATTTACAATACTTTAACGACGGCCGTGGTGGGTTCATGGATTTTAAATGTGGGCTTGATGATGAGCGAGGAGCTGCGTCTTCTCCTCCCATTTCATTCTCAATTTTGAAGAGAGAAAGAGGCTTAATTCAATTGCTGACACTTTGCTGTTTCCTCTCCTATTTCCCAGCTACGAATAATGAGATGCGGCTTTTCTTTCAGGCTTTCTGCTTTCTCTCTAAGAAATGTATGAATGGCATAGGAGAGCTTAAAGGTGTGTGCATGCATGGAAAACTCCATCTTCACCGCCGATTCCACTTCCCTTTAATTCGATTGTCTTTGTAGGAGGGTCGCTTGATGCGAATATCTCTATGCATGAGACACAGCTCATAAATGTGTTTCTTCATCTTCATAAAACAACATCAAATGCTGAGTCGAGTGTCTTTCTTCACTCCTCGGGTGGAGAAAGCGGCTGACAACGAAAAGTAATAATAACATCATCTTCTTAGCTCTTCGAGTCTTTTCCTTGTAGACTTTTATGAGTTTTTCAAACAACATCAACCATCAACGCCATCACATCGCTATCAATGGAGAATGGAGGGGACAGAGTGGAAAAATCAGCGGCTCCGTGGCTCCATGGTACACATTCACACTTTATGCCTTACCTTAGCTGTTATTTTTTGAGGAATTGAGTACGTGTTTGCCCGTAATAGAAATATTATTAGCAGTGTAATATTCCGGATGATGCTATGTTGATGTGTGAAAGCGTTCGTTTCGCACACTTAATAATAAGTGCTCAACTCACACGAATCTTTTTGTTTCCTTCCCTGTGACGGAATTGTACCGGTGTAATAAAAATGGGGAATTACACGCTGTATGAAATTACTCTTATTATTATTTAGTGTGCTCTGAACCGCTCTGCGAAATTGGAGTCTCCTGTGTGCAAGAAAAATGGAAGTGCGGATCGAGGCACAAGGCTAAAGAAGGACGAAAATGATGTGCATTGTTTGCCGCCGTTAAAATGCAAATAGAGTTGTAATATTATTTAACTAGACTAGAAGAGAACAAGGGATTTGAGTGAAGAGCTGTTCTAGGAAAGTAGCAAAAAATAAAGTTGGAGAATGACGAAAGAAAATGGCTGGGACTGGTTGACGTGTTCCAGAGTAGCAAATATGAGTTGAAGTTAAGAAACTTAGTTATTTCAGTTCATTTCCCAGTTTGTACCAAGCAGCAGCTTTATTTTTATCAGCAACATGTTTGAGCGAGTACTTGCCGAGTTTTTGCTATTCTTCATCTCATTTTCCATTTTCTTAACTTCTCCGCTCTTATTTTCCTGGTACATGATGATAAATATAGAAAAAAGGGCTGGGCACTCGTACAAGCACCAAGCACAAGCACGTTTCTTGTCTATACGGGAGAAATGAAAGAGAAACGCGATTTCCAATGAATTCCATTATTGAAAACTTTTCCTCCACGTTCCCTTACAGTATGGTAATAGCATTTTTCTAACTGCTTGATGTACATAGAG
>VYYJ01003308.1:0-17092 GCA_021029165.1 Cyphoderus albinus | reverse complement strand
TCCCAACATCCCCGGCTATAATTGAATATGTAGAAAAAAGCTGTACAGGGAAATATTATGTGATGTGATAGCTGAAAACACATTGATATCGAAAAAGAAAGTTGAGCCGAGGAGACGAAACTTTTGCTGCAAATGCCATAACATTAGACTATGTACACTATTCCCGTGGTGTGTGCAGAAAAGAGAAAATTGGAAATGAAAGGGGAAATTGGAAGAGAGAAAAAAATGTTTATTTTATTATCCCTAAATATCACTTTCACTCTGACTCTCTGACTTTCTCCTTTCTGCATGGAGAAAGTAAAGGAAAGCGTAATTCTGCAATGCTGTTGCTTGCTTCGTTCGGCTCATTTTTTGCTTCCAGAAGCCCCCACTTTTATTTCATTTCTTTCCGTTCCATTTCATTGGTAGATTTTAAGACTCGCGAAGCGATCTGGAATTAATGGAGTGCTTGTGGAGTGGGAAGACACTTTCCCGTGGCAAGGTCATCTCGCCAATTTATCCCTTGCCGAGGGTGGCTACAGTCAGGAGGAAGCGGAAGAAATTGTGGCCTTTGCCGAGAGGACCATGGGCTTCGAAGTGATTCCCTTAGTACAAACTTTTGGTCACGTGGAGTTCGTGCTTAAAGGGGAGCAGTTTAAACATCTGAGGGAACTGGAGGGAGATCCACAGTCCTTCTGTCCCTCCAAAAGTGGCACTCTGCTACTAATTCAAGAAATGATCGATCAGGTAGAATCATGTTTTCTCATATCCCGGAAATGAATGTGGCCATGGATTTTCCATCCTCAAACACTCCAACCTTCAATTTCTCTGTTTCCTAAAATAAACGTAGATACTGGAAATGCACAAGAACAGCAAGTTCATCCACATCGGTTGCGACGAGGTGTACAACCTGCGTTCATGTTCGCTCTGCACCGCAGCCTCCGACTTCCGGGACGAGCTCTTCCTGAAGCACGTGATCGACGTGGCTTCCTATGTCCGCTCCAAGGGCAGAATTCCCCTGATTTGGGATGATATGCTTAGGTCAATACCCATTCGCAAACTGAACGACTCTGGAATTGGCTCGCTGGTGGAGCCGATGGTGTGGGTGTATGCGGAGGATGTCGACAGGTTCGTGGGCTGGGAGTCGTGGGAAAAATATGCCGAAGTTTTTCCTACAATCTGGGGAGCCGCCGCTTTCAAAGGAGCTTTTGGCGAGACTCTTTCCATTCCACCCGCTTCAAGACACGCAGACAACGTCCAACGTTGGGTTGATGTTTTGACGCGAGAGTCTCCAAAATGGTCACACGGAGTGGGTGGCTTGGTAAGTGAAGTTCATTAAGTCACTCATAAAAGTATTCATTAGTTTTAGTTAGAAACTTCGTTGAAGGGAACGTGACGAGCAAGTGGGAGGCAGCGTGACAGTAGAAGTTTGTTCTTGCAGTACTTCACGAAACGTGGCATTTAGTCGTGGACAATACTGTACAAGATGGAGATAAAAAATTCATGCTTTTCTGTCTAGTAGAGTTGTGGTGACGTGCCTCTTCTTCCAATTAACTTATTCCGTCGTTATTTCCATTTCTACTTTTAGGTTCTTACAGGCTGGATGCGCTATGACCATTTCTCAGTTCTCTGTGAGTTATTGCCCGCAGCAGTTCCTTCGCTTGTTTACTCGTCCCTCGTCCTGTCCACTCCATCAAGCTCGACTAATGCCATTAAGAACCGAGTGTTCGTTCCCAAGCATCCTGTAGACATGGGTTTGGGCAGTAGCACGACAACGGTCGCTTCCACCTACCCGCAGTCCCAGTACTCATCTTCTTCCGTGATCCCCTCCGGGCTTAATAATGAGCTCTCCGGCAACATGAACATAAATAATGAGAATAGCAACAATAACGGCTTCTTGGATCCCATCTCTTCCCCTGCCACGGAAGAGCCTGGTCCTCCAAACGCGCAACCGAGAATATTCAGAAGAGCGGCGAGGAACTTCCGGAGCATTCCTCATCCCAGGATTCTAATGCAAAATCGGGATCAGCGGTTACATGCAAGAGAGACTGTGACTCAGGCCGAGATTTATGACAAGGGTGAGATCATCTCGAGACTCTTCGAGGACATCTTGAGTTGCCCCAACCACCACACGAGAGTAGACAAAATGATCCGGGACTCGGACGGAGATCTGGGTTTCGCTACTCGCTGTAACTTCCCCGGAGTTGCCTTTTTCAGAACACTTTTCCGAGTGAGGTCCCTCCTCGACGATGTCTGGGAGCTGGACGCGAAAATCTCCAGGAAAAGGGGATGGGTCACTCCTTACAACATCCGGCACAACTACAGTCTGCCTTTGAGGTGAGCTTCCAATGAACAAATCTTTTGTTGGGCTTCAGTGAGCGTAGTGATTCGATATGCTTAAAGTTATCATCAATTTTTACTTTCAGGGTTGATGAGGTGGTGTTCGCTCAGGTGCCTAGGCTTCAGCGACACCTCGTCATTCTCGCCAACTCCGTCGTGAACTCACTCAAGCCCATTTTCTCCACAGACACAATTCTCGAGTGGATTGAGCAAAACATGTGGGAAGCGTGGAAAGCGATGAACAAACTGGAAAAGGCGGGCGAGACGCTGAGAAACGTTCAGGTGTGGCCCAGAAGGCCGGTCACGACGCCCCCGAAAATGGTCAGTGACTTACGGCTCACAGCACTGGATGACTCTGAAAACGCGGTGGACGTCGAGTTGTGAAGGGTACGTATTATGGAATGAAACGAAACGAATGATCTCAAACGTTTATTAGAAAGAATTGAAAGAAAACGGGGAATTATTTATAGAAATTTGTTCATACACATCTGCCTACTTATAAGGTCGGTATTTAGGTATTAGGCTAAGGTTAATTAATTATTTTAGTCAGCTAAACAAGTTAGGTGAGCGTTGCTTTATGAAAACGTTCACTGAACCACAAAGCACAAAATAACAAGCCAGCCACAAAAAAATCACTTTTCAGAAATTAAAGTAGAATTATTCATAAAGTGTAGTAAGGTAGAAAAAATATGCAAAAATATCAAGGAAAGGTAAACAAGGATATTTTTGACTGCTTTTGAGCCACCTCACGACATTAAAAAATCACCGCACCTGCCTTTTTCTTATAATAAGTACATACATAAGTATAAAACTACGAGTTCACGAATATGCGATATGCCTTTTGACGCGAATTTCAATAGGTATTTACACTTGAAAGGTTTTCAAAGTGAATGGGATGAAGTAAACATGATTTATAGAGTAGAAAACATCCAAAGAAAGGATACGAGTGACATGGACAAGCAAAAATTCACTTGATTCCATTGAAGAGTAAACAGAAATAATTCGTTAGTTAGGAAGCCATTAATAATTCGAAAGCCTTGTGCATGGTTAAACCTCTTGGTTGGTGGGCAAAGCAATTTTCTAGAAAGAAAGTAAATGTCAAGCAGCGCTTATTGAAAGTACGGCGTTTATTTCATTTTTATGACTCGCTCCAGGTCAGGTAAAAGTAAAACGAACTTTCTCTCCCAGAATGCTGACAGCAGCAGCTCATTTTTATTTGCGATTTTAAATCGTGTGGTTGGTTGGCACATGTTTTCAAGCTCGGCTGCTTGTTAAATTTTGAGTGAGTGTGAACACAACACACACTAACAATAAAAAACGAACGTCATGACACAAAGAAAAATCTGTTTCAAAGCGAAAGCCAAGAAAGCTTTTTATTCACTCGTTATTTTTCTGTGTTCATTTCACTTGATCCTTCTTTTTAGAAATGGCGTAAAAGTGCAAAGGGTGCTGTCCTAGCATTGCCTAGCTTAGACATTTTTCCCGTATTTATTATTAAACCATTCATTCTCACTCGGATACCCAACTACCATTAACTCTCGCATTTGTAACGGAAATGCCTTCATTCCACACACACACACACGCAAGCAAGCAGCAATGGAAAAAGTCCAACCAAAACCAAACTGACACGACACAAATTATTTAGCCCCATTTTACATCTCGTTAAAAACATCATGTCTGCCATTTTATTTTGAGAAAAGCTCAAGAGAGCGTGTTTTTTATTTAAAAACTCGTTTTCACTTTTTAATGGTGATCATGCTCTGATCACTTTCATGGCGCTCCATTTCCATTCCATAAATAGAGCATTGGTCTAGTAAGACAGAATGTCATAATAAATATAGCATTACGATATGAGGAAAGAGCCTCATCTGTCTTGTTTGAAAGTTACGGGGAAAACATGACAGGACACAAGAGGGAAATTGGGAGATCGTGCTTTGAGTTTAGCCGTGTTAGTATTTTATTTGAATATTTTTTTTCCAACTACTATAAAACGATTCTCATCCTCATCTTGTTTTCCCATGTAGATAAAGTGAGCTACAAAAGTTTGTCAGACATGCGAGCAAGCAACTGAACTGTCAAAGGAAAGAGAGAAAAGTGCTCTTTGTTGGTATAATGCTAGATACGAGTGAATAAAGAGCTGGCAGGGTTCGTTTTTGTGGCTTCATAAAAAGGAGAAATCTATTTGGACACGATGGAACAAGTTTTTCCTTTCTATCAAAGCCTCACGTTCACGTTGCTTACTTACATCCCATCACACCAAATCACTCACGCTACACCCACGTGGAGCAAAGAAATGGGCTTTAAGGAGAGAAAGTTGAGCTTGGAGTTAGAGGAGAAAGTGGGAAAAGGAAAAGCGTGTCGTTATTCATATCTTCGGAGAAAGTATGAGCGGTTAGTTGTTATGTTATGTAAGTAAAAAAAGACGGATAAATAATGGAGCACACATTTGCATTCACAGGCAAAAAGCAAGGAAATGGCTACAAGAGTTTGAGCAAGAAGAAGCGTCAATTTATTCAACGGCTGTTTCGGCTCTCTTTCTTTCGGAGCAGGATGGCGTGTCAAAGTAAATTTACTTTTCGAAGGTTTTCTTTGCTTCTCTGCTCTGTTTCTGTTGCTTTTGAATTAAATGGAACACCTTCATTAGCACTCCTGTAACTCTGAATTATGTAACGCAACGTAACTCATCTTTTGTATTGGTAACTCGAGTATGGAGTTAGTCGCACCTTCCTCCAAATTAAATTTTCTTTGAGTTAGTGCTCCAAAGTTTGGATGAAATAAAATAAATGGAGCAGTAAAAGTCCTTCGTTTCTAACTAAATTAAGCAAGAAGGAAGTGAATTTGTAGCTGTCAGTGTTGTCAGCTACCGTTTCATTTTATTTACTTTTGAGAGAAAGCAGAGTTTTAATTAGTGAAAGCAAAAGCACTCCATTTGCCCAACCTGACAATGAGTTCTGATGACAAAGTGAAATCTGATCAGAATCAAAATAATGAAGAAGGATGCAATAAAATGCCTATCCACTTTAATTAAACATATTGATTAAAAGTATCAATACGCTAGGTGTATCTAGGTATGAAATTAACGGTAACTGCGTGAGTTTAATTAGGAAACAAATTCTATACTTTTAGTCAGTCATTGGAAACGAGGAAAGGAAAACCGTTACCTGTGTCAAATGTGACTTATGTAACTAAAAAAAGTTTGTTTAGGGAAATATGAAACATGCCGACGATTTTTGAAATGAATCAATTTTAGAATTAAACATAATTAATATGGCTCGATTGCGCCAGTGTACTTACAGAAGATAAAGGCAAAGTTTCATAGGAAATCAAATCAGTTCAGAAGTATTGAGTAATTTAAGCAATAAAACCAAATTCATGCACCTGAATTACACCTTTCCCAAAGTGTTTAAAATCAACCACAATATAATCATTATTTGATACAGACATCACTGTGTGACCTCTGACCTCCCAACTTTATAGATATGGTACATTTATTACCTATTAAGTACAATATTTAATCACATTCACAAACAATCACTTTTACCTACAAAAATCTGTGACAAAACCCGGTGGTTCACGACCACAACAACCTCTTGCACACAATTACACAACACAATCATTTCCGAGATAACCTACTTTACTTGTGAGCGAAAATCGTTAATTATATTAGCGTGGAGGAAAACAAAAATCAACTTTACAAACTTAATTAGGATATTTAACTGTAAAATAAAATGCCACTATTTGCATAGGTTACTACTGTACATTCATGGAAGTATTTTGTACGCTACTTGCTACAATATCACATTACATTACAGCGGTACATTAATAAGGTTTTATTTACTTTAATGATATGAAATTGCACACCGACCTGAATGACTCAGCATCAAAAATTGAAATCTAAAAGTAAAGCGTGTAAAATAAATCAGAGTAACAGTAACGATAATAAAAATAAGCGTAGCTATCCCAAGTTAAAGTTTGCACGAAAAATTAGAATTTAGTACATACTATGAATGAGGCGACATATCTTTCCGTGTTTGCTTGATTTCCAGATTTATTATCCAAAGAACGGAATCTAAAAACTAAATTGAAGATAACATGAAAAGTGAATCATTATCATCATGATTATGCAGTCGTTGCTTTGTTATGTTATACTTTACAAGCATTGTAAACCGTAATAAAAAATACCTAAACAATAACTTCTTTGTGGATGAAACCAGTTGGAAATTTCTCCAATTTCAACACACAAACAAAAAACCGAACAAAAGGAGTTTTCGAGCTGAAACACAGGAAATCATTGTGATATTGTACATTTTCATAGATGAAGCAAAAATATTAATAATGTCTAGTTAAGGTAGATTGCGTAAAAAATTGAATCACATCACAAATAAGTTTCTAGCGGATAAAAAAACTGTTATAGGTGAATTATTTAGTAACATAGGTTTATTGTATTGGTATCGTGTGACACGCAAAAGTGAGCAGATTTCGCCTTTGTCTGTCGGAGTCGGACCGGTGATGATGATCAAAAACAAAAACAATTTGAAATGAAATGACCCCGTTCAATGAATCGCATGATGCTATGAAATGTAATACTAGAGTGAAACGGATGAACTGTTGGCATAATTTACAAAATCATGTTACCTGTTTCTTATCCTTCGTACTCGTAAATGATAATTAAGCCTAGTATGAAATGCGCGTACAATAGAGTGCGATGTAGTCTTATTTTAATCAATTCCGTTTTGTCCAAAGTAATTTTTACTCACTGTAAAAACGTTTCTTGCATGCATTCCCCGTTTGCAAAAATGAGTACTGATTTTTTTTAACTAGCTAGATATTTTACAGTGAGTTCTCTGTTTACTCCCCAGGACTGATGAATACTTTTTATTTTGTTATTACAGCATACATATGTATTTTTGTTGAGTATTTTTCAGTATCGAATCTGTTTTTAAAAGTTACTTTATTTTTTAGTGATTTTATGACCACCTCACTTCAATAACAAAATACCTTATTTATTAAATTGGTATTGACTTTGTTTTGTTGCGTTTATGATGAAATCAATGTAATGCGACTTCGTCTTGTTTTTTCCTGTATTTGTAAATTTTAGTTGTAAATGATTTTAATTGGTGATTTGATTAGCACTTATAAATAAAAGATGTTTTAACATACGACGCATACAGGATAAAGAAATGTAAATATGTAAATTAGTTTTAGATTACTTTACCATGAAATACAAAGAAAAAACCGGTTACAATTTTATCACAAAAAGCTTTCATGATATTGAGAAGAGTACATTTAATTTAATAACATTGTATTGTTATCCAGCATAAATAATAAAACGGAGTTTAATAAAAGTAAACGAAATTAAGTGAGATGAGTTTGATTTTAAAGTTTATTGCATTGCAAGCAAAAGAGAAATGTCAGTTTTCTACTGTGACAGTGGAGGTTGACGACGACGACTTCAGTAGAGTTGGCTGAGGCACATTTAATAAATCACAGATTTGATTCCTCACTGGTCTCAGTGTCTTCACATCCATATCCCACCGGGTCTCCGTGAGAAGCGCCATCACTTGCTCCATTGCTTCCGGAGAAATTTCCACGCTGTCGTCTCCATACGTAATCAAAGATTCATAGAGCTTCTGAGAAGTGAGAAGGCGGACACGTGGGTAGCTGTGGCACAAGTAAACCATGAGGCGTCTAAAAGAACCCTTGCAAATCTCTGGTGGCCCCTGAAGCAGCTCACAAAGCAACTCCACTGCTGCCACTATCCTTTCCACTCGACTCGTGTTCACAACTTCCGTCTTTACTAAGTCGATTAATCTCATTCCAAACGCTAAGTCAGCTTCCATCAGCGAAGTGAGCACGTTCGACTGGAGAAGTTTCGAGATGAATTTGAGCAGCGGCAGAGTGACCCTTTCTACCTTCAAGTAATCCTTAAAGATCGTCAGGAGAATCCATCCCACTCGCTTCACTTCCACGTCCCCAGAGGCATGTATGTAATTCCGAACAGCGCCATTCGCGTCTTTCATCACACTATCGCTCAGGCTGCCACCACTCACAATAAAACCGGTGAGTATGGGATATGTGTACTCTTCAAACTCGAGAAGTTGCACAAATTTAGTAAACGTCTGCGACGTGGATCGCCAATTTACCCCTTTTATAAAGTCCTCGGGAAAGATTTCAAGAAGCGCTTCTCGATGAGGAATATTCTTAACTGGAGGGTTCCTGCAATTTACAAAATGTTAAAAATTAATTACCATGCCATAAAGTCATATCCATTTTTACATTATTTAAATTTAACGGATCATACTGGAAATGGAGAATTGACACAAATATCTTCCCAGCCCGCACGCGAATGTTGTCAATCTTTTCTACGGATTGTTTTCCGATGTGTCCCATGAGCTGAGAAACGGTGTTTGGCGTCAGAAGTCTTTCTTGCTCCGCTGGTGTCTCCTTGCAACACTTTGCCAATCCGACCGTTAGCACCTTAATGCAGTTCATGGCAGCTTCTCGAACCCATGACCCAATGTCTCCCCTTTTGTCGGTCGTGTAGTCCTCCATGTTTTGCAGGAGGCAGTCATAGAGGGTCGCGGGTTGAATAACGTTCACAGGAATTCCCTTCGTCCAATTATTCTCCTCCAGTGTGAAGGATCTGCCCGATAAAATATTGGTTATAGAGGTTACCGCATCTCGCCTTGATTCAGCCCACAAAGTTGTGTCAGTTTGGATGTGAGCACAGTGTAGCAGCGCCTCCAGCACAGTTGAAAAGTTTTCTTGGAGAATTTCAAGAGGCAGTTGTCCTATTTCACAGAAAAAGAAAAAAATCTTATTTACGTTTCCAACTTTTGCTTACATTCCCAAATAGAAATTTGTTACTCACCCAGAGTGAACGCGAATCCTTGCCGGGTTGGCATTGACAAAGTTTTCAACTGGCCGGAAAACTGTTTCAGGATTCCCGGAATCGTGGAATGTTTCAAAGGATTGTTGTAATAGTATTCCAGGAAATAATGCTTCAGGCAGTTTGCAGCCAGTGTTTTCGTCTTGTTATCCAAGTTGGGGATGTTTTCCAGCAGAAATTTGTAAGAGAATGAAAGAAATTCCTCGTCCTTGTGGAATGGCATTCTGAAAAAAATTCCAATTAATTAATGACAGAGTTGTATGATTATGCTATTGTTAAATAGCCTCCATTATAAAATACATACATCAAACTAATTACTTACTTTGACTGTGCCAGGCACGTTATGAAGAAACAGAGCCCCTGACGAATCAGTTCGTTTCCTTTCGCACTTCCTCTGAATCTTCTCTCTGTCACTGCTGGAATGATACCGCGTATTTTCTGGACAATCTCGTCGTCCAGGGGTGTCTTTCCACTTTCATGCATTTTCACGAGAATGTGACCAACGGAGTACAGAGCACCATTGGAAGTGTACGTGTCCGCATCACTGCACGCATGAATAAGTTTTGGCAAAACTGCACTTAAGATGTAGTCCGGCTCCAACTGACCCAACTTCCCCAAAGCCTCGGCCACCAGTTCTCGAATGACTCCATCGAAGTGGTTGTATTTCAAGTCCACCAGGTGATCAATCATTGCTGTCGTGTACAATTCAAACTTTCCAATTTCCAGACTGATTTTGGTAAATGCGTTTTGCTTATTTCCGATTGAAAAGTAGTCGGCAACTGTGACGATGTCGATGCCATGTGGAAAATTCCCCTGACGCCCAACGTTCTCCTGGAAGGCTGCAGACGCCGCTCGGCGACAATTAATCTCTCGGTCAAACAAAATAACTATGATGAGAGAGGTGGCAATGTCGTGGACGTACGGCTCAACTACTTTTGGTTCAAAGGCTCTAGCAAATGCCCAAAACACGTAGCAAGCAGCGTCTCGAACGTGACTGCCGACTGAGAAGTTTCCACGGATTTCGTCGTAAACGAGAGCCTTCTTTATCACAGGGATGACAGTGTCAAGACGTTCCGGAAGCAGGAGTCCTCTTCGAGCCAATTCTGCGAGGGCGAGACAGCCTCCGTGCCAGGCACCGTTTGTCTCTCGTGGCGAAAACATTTGAAGAAGTCCCTCCACAACTTCGTCCGCGTAATCCTTTGGAAGTCTGTTGGTCACCCTACCGATTCCTTTCGCCGCTGACCATCGAACCACCGTGTCTTTATCTTTAAGACCTTCCAGCAGCTTATCAATGATGGACTCAATCGCTTCAGAATGCTCCGCCAGTTCCTGGTAGTTCACGCTGTCATCTTCAGTCTTTGTCGTTGGTTCTGATTCTGAAGGTGCTGCTGCGGCACCTTTTCCTTGCAGATTTTTCAAAAGACTTCGGTTTCCCCTTTGATAACGCCAGGGAGCGATTTTCGTTCTCAGGAAGACCATTCCAATTCTCTGGATCAGTTTGATTCCGGCCTTCCTCAGAATCGTGTCGCAATTTTCACACTCCGACTTCATCACTGCTTCCAAAACTTTGTTGGAATACTGAATGATTTCTTGGCGTTTCGCATGTTTAAAAATCGCCGACAGAGCAGCAAAGGAGCCGACTTTTGTGCCAAAGGGAACCTTCGACCGGATATTTGTACACGCCCAGTCAATGAATGAACTCATGTAGACCTCTTGCATGTCGGGTCGCGTCAGAAATCTCGCCACGAGGAATGGAGCCGCCTGTCCAATATTATTATTGAGAACGACGCACTTTTTGCAAACACTCATCAGTCTTGAAGAAATCGATTCGTCTCCTTTCTCGGCACTGGGGGAGGTTCCTTGCTGCTGCGGCTGCTGATGACCATCGAGAAGCTTCAAATGGAAGGGATTGATAACCAAAATACTTAACCACATCACCAAAACGTACCCACTTTCCCAGACGTCGGGGTCATCCAGGTTTTCTTTCTCGAGGTACTGCAGAACTGGCACCAAATCCGCAATTTCGTGCGGCATCCTCTTCACCACCTCTTTCGGACCCCTGACTTTGAAAATGAGGCGAAGAAATTTGAGACTAAGGTGCTTCAAGGCCGGGTTCGCAGTGCGCACTTGGGAGATGAGGATTTCGATCATTTCTTCGATATGCTTATCTAAAAGATGAGGCTGTTCCTGGTAGCGGTCCAAAACTTTTTGGTAGTTTTGGTACGCATTTTCTGACTAAACAAACACAATCAAAAGAAAAACAGTAAACTTTCCATTATTAACGACTAATAAAATTGACATCGACAATTAACTATTTAAAGCAATACAAAAACTTACAGCACGGAAATCAGTGTAGACGTTCGGAATGGACTGGAGATACTCGAAAACCTCATCCTTCTCCCGGAACAAGTCCAGCGCACATCCAAGACCCAGTGGGAACTCATCGCCGTCCCCAATTAACTCGTCTAAATTCTCCAACTCAATTAAACTCTGCCGGGAGGAGCCTTTACTCATTTTAAGTCCTTTAATCTGAATCTAACTTCATAAAAATATTTTCAATTCAAAATCAGGCACTGATTTGCTATTAAATATCACTTTTATTTATTTCATTATTTCACACACCCACGCACACTAGAACAACTTAAACTTTGCAAAAATTGCGAAAACTCAAGTGGCATTCCTCATAGACATATGACGATGACGATGACCACCTTGAAACTGAAACTCTGTCAAAGATCTTCTCCTAGTCCCATGCCCGCCTCTACGTCTCTGCTTCATGGCTCACGTGAAACTTGGTCGAAGCTCTCAGCTCTTGGCTCTTGAGAAGTTGAATGTGGCCATATACAGAAAAGGACGAACAAAGAAATGAATGACGAAATCATGAGCAAAAGACAATGAGCAATTAACGTATTATGTTTTTAAATGAGCAATGATTGGTGGTTTAATGGATCGAAATAATGATTTGATTTTATTAGTTTAAAATATGTAATTTATTTTGTCAGGTAGAATGTTAATATTGTAAATACACAATTATTTTATGAAGCTTGCAGGAGAAAGACTAAATAGGAGATAATGATGCTGATAATTAGGAGAATGGTGCTTCCACAAAAGCAGAAAAGACCCCCGGCCGAGAAAGCGACGGGATGTGCGGAATTCGAGGTGATAAATGCTAAGATTGCATTGCATTCCGTTGCAGTCACAACGTCTCTTTGTTTAGTATTGCTTCCGGTTCCACTTTGGGCGTTATCGTTTTCATTGTCACTGTTCCCCTTCGCCTCATTTTCTTCACTAATCAAATCCGCCAACTTTTGCGCTTTGATAAGCACTTTGCTCAGCGCGCTGTTAAACCTCACCGAGGCATGGTGGACGTTTCCAAAATTCTTTGTTAGCACAATCAAGCGAATGAAAAAGTTGAGGTCGAAGCCGAGAAAGAATAACCAGCCGAATGGGGAGGTCATGAAGAGGTCAACATTCTCCTGATTTCCTACAGATGTCCCTGGAAATGTGGGTGTGGTCAGCTTGTTCCAAACGGTGCTGTTGCTACTTTGCTCTTCCAAAAATAGTTCCATGTAGCCTTTCCGGATGGTCGCCACGTAGGACCCCATGTTGCGGATTAGAAGATATTTCAGAACCACGACCATGATAACCGTGAAGCCAATGTCAAGTGCCAGAATCGGTCCATACATTGCATTCACCGCGTTCTGCATCGCCTCAACGCGCTGCATTTTCCTTATCACGAAGCACATTTGTTGACCCGGGGTCATACATGAAAACCCTTCCAACTTCTTTAGGAACGACTGTCGACACTTATCCGTTTTTTCTTTCATGTGGCGACGTTTACTATTAGTCCCGCCGGAAATTAACGGCTGACTGTTTGACAACGATGATTGTGACGATGGAGGCTGCGACAGTTGGAACGCATTTTCAATCTGGAACAACTCCGTTTTTTCATCGGATTTTTTCGCATCTGAAAACAGTAACAATTTAATAAATGTTATTTTTAATTTTTTTTTTATAATTAAGAAATTTCTTTTGATTAATTATACAATACATACACTTACTCAGATACTTTCCCTTCCACTTGTCTGCCTCATTTAAAATAAAATTGGTCAAATTAGTCGTGACCACCGTGAAGCATGTGGCAAGTGCAACATTGAAACACTCGACATAAGCAACGGCGGAGTGCTTCAGAAAGTACAAGAGGACAGTGACTGTACAGAGAAAAACTATCCATGAGGTTCGAAAATTCTGATCTTCAAACACCACCAGTTCCGCAGCGGCTTCATGAGGATCCGTGGAAATGAGGGTTTTCATGGTAAGCAGAGCGGCGGATACCACCATCATAATAAGATGCATGGAGAACATTCGCCTGGAAATGCGTTTCACTTTCGCTGGCTCCGCGAATCCCGCCACGCCCGCGTTGTATCTGCCCATTTCATCAAAAAAGCTGAGTGTTTCGCTTGATTTGAAGAGACAAACCAAGATAAGCATGAGGGGATTCACATTCGACACAAATTGGCACGTCAGCTCCACCATCTTATTAAAGCGGGCGAAATCTGCAAACCCGTACATGGTGCTCCACAGCATCGTGGCCACCATCCGGAAACCCGTGTAGGACACACTAAATGCGATAAAAATCAAGGTGCAGATCACCCTCAGTTTCTGCCAAATGTTCCTGGAATAGTGAACTCCCCCAGAAGAGGTGAATGTGTACGAAGACACGCCCAGGAGGAAGTTGACCCTTGCCAGAGGTCGTAGGCCGTCCGCCATTGTGAGGCGGAAGCACGACTCGAATTCTCTGTGCTTTCCCTTCTTCATTGAATTGGCACGGGATAGAATTGAAAATGTGGGACTTTTAGCTTTCACCTAATAAAGTGTCTGTACAGTGCAGAGGCTGGAATCAAAATAACCCGAGAAAAAAACGAACACGCCATCGGTCTGCCAGCAGCTGCCATTGTTTAATTTAAGTAATGTATATGTAAACATATTAACGATTTTATTAGATAAACGCATTACTATCCGTAAACAATCCGTAAATAAAATTACATTCTGCACGTAATGTTAAATGTAACAGAATGATAAAATTGAACTTTATTGGACAATGGTGTATCGTGTAAAACCGAAATTTTAGCATGTACATAATATTACGTATCAAATTAGATCAGACATCAGAGCATGTATTTGGGTAATTAATTTTATGCTGTGCCTTATGTTCATATCGTATGTTTCTAATAATCTAGGTAATTGTAACATTGCAATTACTACTTTATTTACACTAATCAAATATTGACAGGCTTAATTTGGTTTCACTTCATTCACCCAGCGAAAATTATTACTGTAGGTACATTTAGTCATTGTATGGATTTTTTTTATACCTGGAGTAAAAAGACGAGGTAAGTGATTATAATGCTGATAATGACCAAAATGAGACTTCGACTAAAGCAGAAAAGTCCAGCGGCCGAGAAAGCCATTGGATTCGCGGAATTTTCTGTGATGAATGCAACGACAGTGTTCGCCTCATTCGGGGTTATCACAGGTCTCCCCTGCTGAAAGTATTTGATCGCTTGATGAGATTCCACCGTATCGACAATTTTCTGGATCTGGAGGAGAGCTGCGGCTAACTTGGAGTTGAACTTCAGAGAAGTGTGGTGCACATTGCCGAGACACACGACGAGAACCATGAGACGGACAAAGAAGCAGAGATTCATGATGCCAAACATGATCCAGGTTGCTGGCGTGTTAGCAGCTAGCACGATTTGGTGGTCGTTTTCGGTCCCGTTTCCATTGCTTTCAACTGTACCGTTGCTGGCCAGGTGATATTTGACCAAGTTGCCAAAATTCCAGATAAGCATGTATTTCAAGACCACGCACATGAAAACCGTGACGCCCGTGTTAACCGCCAGGACGAAACCGAACAAAGCGTTGGTCGCATCAACCAGGTTTCGCACGGCTTGAAACTTGTAAATCACGTGGACAATTTGTTGACCTGGGGTCATCTCCCTCAACTCGCAGAAGCTTCCAATAGGTCCACAACTAAGCTCTGCTCGTCTCACGGGTGGAAGTGGCGCTGGGGCACAAAGTCGGATTTGTTCCAGATAATTTTCAAAGTCATTTATCATTTTTCTCGATTTACCCTCGTCGCCAATTTCTCTCTCCGAATCGTCGCAACCGCGTCGGCTTATCATGGAGGTACTCGGAGGCAATTCTAGTTACAACAAAAATCTGAATCAGGTAATTATCAAACTAGCAAATATTTGTAAAAATATTTTTTTTACCCAGAAACCGTACGCTCCAGTTTTGCATCACCTCGTTCAGGTACACTTTGAAGATTGTCGGTGACCTTACAGATACAAGTGGAAAGCGACACAGTGGATATCTCAATGAGCGCAGTGACGCCCGCTTTCGCCAGAACCAGATAAACCACGAAGGCCAAAACAATCCACAGCACAAACTCCGGGTCCCTTCCATCCCGGTACAGAGAGTAAAGTGCCATGCCACCGGGTCCATTATAGGGATTAGAAATCACGCGAGTCGCAATCATGGAGGCAGTGACCAACGCAATGGTGCCATGCAAAAGGAAAAGTCTTTTTGTGACTTTTCCAACATGTGCACAATCTGCAAACCCGGAAACATCTGCCGCATATCTGGTGAGTGTGACCACGAAATGAAGAATTTCCTTTCGTTTGCAGCTCGCCAGACAAAGAAAAAGTCCTGGCACCAAATTCGCATAAAATCCACAAGATTTGTCCACTATGTTCGTGAGGCTGAAATCAAAACTTTTTACAGCGTCTTGTGGAAGCCGTTGCTTATCAAAATTTGCAAACGAGACGAAAATTTGGATAATGGAGAGAAAGGCGAAGCCAATAAACGCGGCGACAATGATAAAGAATCTGATGAAGTTGAAGTATTTATAGGGAGTTCGGATCTGGCCCTGGGGCGATATGATGCAGGGACATGTACCCAGGATAAAATTCGTTTGCACTAAGGGTCGCAGTAGAAGCAGAATGGAGCTTCGCACTTCCTCTACCTCTGTAACCGGCTTCATTTTGAGTCACGTCTCAAAAGTCAACTGCTCCGCTCATGAATGAGTATCGCCAAGCTAAGCTAATTTTGTTTGTCCATGTCAATTGGAATGATTAATAGTTATTATAATTGTAAGCTTATTTGCACACCATTTATTGCTGCCGCAATTAGTCGACTCCCATTACTTTGCTTACTTTACTCGATAGATTTATTGCATTAATTTTTGACGTTGACAAATAGCCCCACAAAAGACAATTAACGTTAAATTAACATTTGTAAATAGTTTTTTTACTCCTCTTTCGCTTTCCCACTGACACTAACGACAAAAGCGACGCTGTCGTCCACAATTTCTCCAGGCACTTCTTCATGCCCTTCCTGTTCACCTTCCAGTTCCGCTTTCGTCAGCAACCGTTTTCCAGGCGTGGGTTTGTCCTCCTCTGGAGTCTCTCTCACTCTAGATCGACGAACGAAGCCGATCAGGTTTCCGAGACAGATGGTGCCCAGAGCGCCGAGAATATCGAGTACTCGAAGATAAGGCCAGATGTCCAGGAAGTTCGAGAGTAACCAGAGTCCAATCTTGTTCATTCTGTCGACCGCGGCCGTCAACTCGATCCAGACGAATGGAACCATTGCTGTCGTCACATTCTGGAAAGAAGGCATGGCAGGCCAAGGGAAAAGCTCGATGGAAAATTGGAGTCGTATTTGGGCTTCCACTGATCCTCCTGTAAGCTGTAAATTAACATTTCTTCAAGATAGCATTTTGCGGATTTAATTGGTAATAGTTCACCCTTCAGGTTTCGTTGATGCTATCCCTTAATTTTTCTTTAAGGGATAGCATTGGATGCTATCCGTTAAAAAAAA
>VYYJ01003307.1:0-17095 GCA_021029165.1 Cyphoderus albinus | reverse complement strand
AGTTCACATAACCCATCACAATCAATATTTCATGAGCATTCTGAAGTTGAGCCGCAATATTATGTACATAGAACCCGGAAGTCAACTGCGTAAAAATATTTATTAGAACCAGCGTTAGCGTTATCACATTTAAAAATGAAGTAACATATGTCGAAAGTGTTTTGGAAATATGTATAATGTATTTTACCTTAATAACATGAAAATCTTTTCTCCAAGGTTGTTCCAATAAATTTTCAGCATACTTGGCCAAACTGCCAAATGCAAGATACCCTTCTCTTGGGTCGAACTCTGCGATATTCATGGCACTGCTGTGCAAAACACGTTCAGTCTCTTTAAATGTAAATTTCTTTTCTTGTGGTACCAGATGCAAATATTGGACGGCATAACCTGCAGGTAAAGTTCAATTATTGATTACTACTACCACTAGTGACTAATGTACGAAAGTCAAGTCCCTGTAAAAAGTACAAAAAAACTAACCTGCCATATATCGCAACGCGTCGGCCTTTTTGTCAGGATCATCCTGTTTGAGATAATCTTCATGCTGGACAATAATATTTTTGCTTAGCTCAACCACACTTTCCGGGCCAAAGGTTCGTCTGTACCCTCCATGCATTTTAGAACTGCTTTATTGTAATAAGTTTGTTAATTGGGAAAACTTTTCCGATAGTCATCAGAAATCCGCATACACTTCACCCGTCCAACCTGAATAAATATTTCATTAAACAAAGTATTTAGTGTGTGTAAAAATAAATTTTATGTGGAATTATCCCTTTCCATTTAAAATTGTACAGTTTTTATTAGTACGTATTGTAGATACGTTAGCTAATTGCTATTAGGATTTAGCATGTAAATCCACCAATTTTTAACTAAACACCTTGGCCTGACCTCAATGAAAACTAATCAGAAAATAACATTACTCTTGTATTCAACAGATATGTTTCCATTATAATGAGTGTAAATACGTACTTAAGTTGAGTCAATGGAGTTTTTGTATGCAGAATGCACAGAGTGCGGTATAACAAATTCCAAATTTTTAAGACGCTATTTTAAAGCTATAAAGTCTGATGATATGCGTCAGGTTTCAAATACCTATTTGTGTTGCGTTTTTTAAAATACCTTTCCAATTTAAGTTGAATTTTTGTAAATGATATAAATAATAACGGTAGTTCTGAAATCCAAAAGCGGCAAGCCTAAAAGACGAACTAACTGATTCTACAGAAAAGTCAGATTAAATATATAAAAATAATCAATGCCAACAAAAAACTTCGGCCACTGCCCTGCCGCCCTTGCCTTGCGACGAGACAAATTACATTTCTTTCACCATTTCACTTTCAAAGTTGTATACCTAGAAATAGGTAAATAAAAACAAACCCGCTACTACGTTATAACGTACTTTCGGAACAGTTAAATACCTTATCTTACGCTTAGAAGATGAGTATTTGCATTGCTGCCCGTCTCCTCCCTCTCCAACCAAACCTACAGTTTCGACCTTTGTGAACTCAGAAATGTATATACGCAAAAAATGTGTCCATGATATGATCACATCACATTTGTATCGGTAGCAAAAACCGAACGGGGAATACGACGGGGATCTTGTAAAGATAAGCATTATTTAGCAAGCATCTTCACTTCGGTGCCAAAAAGACAAGTTTGTTTTAGTTTTCAATTTTCACTGCTACATTCACTGAAAGCTCCCGATTCCGAGCTCTACGCCGAGGCCAAGTAGGAAAAAGGAAATCAAAAAGCTTCTGGCTATAAATAGTTCAACGATCTTGCTTTTGGTACATGGTATAATATACTTCGTATTCAAGACTATTTCAAGTTCCAAAAATGTTGTCGTCAATTCCACAATTTATTTCCTGGTCTATATTCTAGAAGACTTTCTTTCGGAGTGTGGTTCTAAATCGTATTCTTATGTTTATTTATTTGCGTACTAAAAATTACTGGGAGGGATATCCGTTCCTCCATCCTACACTCGCACAGCACAAATAATCACTTGACTGTGATATTGAGTGGATGACAGTGACAGTGTAAATTCTTGGAACGGCCTAACTTCCGGATTCTATTGTTTATCTTACATCATGAAAATTAAAATCCACATAGGTATCCAAGTTTGCTTTTACACTGGCAAATTGGCAAAACGAAGTCCACTAACGGAATTCTGTGAAAGAGAAACGTGCGGTGACTCTTCCTTCGACCGCTAGAAAACGAAGATCCATAAACTAATCTCACAATAAATGTTTATTTTATTGCTAATCACTAAAAAGTATATTTTAACTACTATTTTAATATTCTTTCGAAATTTGATTCTGAACGTGAGCTTTGCGCTAAATAAATTAATTATTTTAATTATCCTCCACAACTAACCACTAAAACCACTGAACTGAACTGGTTTTCTGCCCATTGATATTTCTATTGCTCCATACTTATTACAAAAGTTCCCAGCCAATGTCTTCTTTTCTGAAAGAATAACTACCTAACGCTAACAATAACAATAGTGCAGCACATTGATAAACCACTTAGGTAATACGTAGTAAAGATAGTTTGAAGAAACAATAATGCTTAATAACAATTTATTTAATTTAAACCATACCTGTAACTTGTAAAATGTGATTTTGTTAAGTAATACGTTCAACGTAGCACACACACGAACGATGACAATTGATGCTGCAACCAGATGATGACAAATGACAATGACAGTCTGCTGAACGCTTGATTAATTGCAACTACTTAATTTCACACAATTTACTTGTGTTTAAGTGTAATTGTAGTATCGAACATAACGAACATTAATAATGTATTAAGTAAACACAATTTAGCTCTAGGCAGAACGCAGAAGAGATTCCGTCAAAAGATAACAACACTGATGATGATGATTATGATGAACTTTATGGTGATGATGAGAGAGCGGAGAGATATCCTTCCAATTCTTTTGTTCCTTTAATGTTTCACGGCTCTTCTCTATTGTTGTTATTATTTTTTTGCGTTTTATTGTCTCTCCCGTCTCCGTGTTCAGTTCAACTGAATCAGTTGTGTTGTGTTGTTGTGGTCCACTGAATCACCTGTGTGTGTGTTGTAACCATTTGGTTCGCCGTTCTCGCTGTCTCCTCTTTCATGCTTTTAGTTTTAGTGAACCTTCAATTTCAATGTGCATCGTCCGTCGATCGCTATCAAGTTCATGCATTTTGCTTTGCTGCGAGCTTGCAAGTTTTGCATTTTGTTTGCTTGTGAATATCTGATGAGTGATGAGATGAGCTCATATGAATCATGAACTCGTGCGTGATGTGATTGAAATTCGACGAATCATCATTTATGATTTGGAATTTTTGCAAAATGTTTCGTATGAAACATTAAAACAAACGTATGGTTCCCAGTTCTGAGAATTGATATTGTATGTTATATAATTTAATAATTATTGAAATTCGACGAATCATCTTTTATGATTTGGAATTTTTGCAAAATGTTTCGTATGAAACATTAAAACAAACGTATGGTTCCCAGTTCTGAGAATTGATATTGTATGTTATATAATTTAATAATAGACTATATAAGTATCTCTGCCTGTCCATGCGAATCATGCGATATGGTTTAACTTTTATCAAGTATCTTATGAATAACATGCATGAAGATCGATTAAATGACACTGGTTTTCAGCGATTCAGCAAAATAAATCACCTCACAATGGAACCACTACCCCTGCCAATCAATGACCGGCATGTGTATGTAAATATTCTTTAACAGGCCGAACGTGTTGGACAATTTATGTATGTATTCATTTAATGTCGTCGTACACTTTGGCACTTAATCAAAACAACACAAAAGGATTCGTTTTCAGAATGCAATAGTGTATTTTTAAAAAAAATAAATATGAGTTTCAGTTTCGTTCTTTGTTCTTGGATAATGCTTTTGAGAAAATTCCAGTATTGCTTGAAGTTGCAATTATTTGAAGAACCACACAACTTCGACTAGAGATTGAGCGTAAGCTGGAAACGTATTAATGCAATTTTTCGTGTATTTCTGAAACTGTAACTAACTTAGGAACTAATAAATTGTGTCTATACCCCGGTGGAAAGCAATTAAAAACGGGATGTTTGAAAAATAACATCAAATAAATCTGAAAACTATTATAGCATAAGTAGATACGTCGCGGCTTATTGCATTCTTAATTTTTACTTCGGGTCGAACGATGAAACGAGTTGAGAAACTCGCATTTGCCTTTTACTAGTAAAAGAAAAAGGCGAAAGAAATGTGCTACTGGAGAACTTTAGATAACGGTCTTCTTTTTCTCGTTGTAACTGGAGAACCTGAACAACTTCCAGTGGCAGCTTGTGAAGATCCTCCACTGGCCTTTGATCGTGGTCCATGCACAGTTGTGGATCGTCTCGTGACTCACGAGTCGTGAGCTGACGCCTTGATTTGAAAGCTTGCTGAACATGTCATGAAAAATGTTAAATTATGCGTAGACCAAATTGATTAGAACTCTCATTTCTTTTAAGAAAAATGACGCTAATCTCATTCTTTAAAGCTTGACGCGATTGATACTCTTGGCCATTGCCATTTTCAACCAATAAGGCATTATGCGGTATTAGTTGACGAAGAGCAAGTGTAACTCCAATCGGAATGTGTTCAATAACAACAAAAAGAAGCAACCATTCTGCTGGACTGAAAGAAGGTGCAAATATTATGTAATCTCAAATCTTCGGAGAGAAAGAGAAGAGCACAAAGCACAATTGGTCATAATCGCGATGGCCCCCATTGATTCGAAAGCAATTTATTTTTTTGCAAGTCGAGTGCTGCTTCGCCATTGGCTAATGGATTTTGGTGGCAAGTTGGTCGTTTTTGAAAAGACGGTCTAGGTTATGGTTCTGGTGGTAATAATAGAAGAAAATATTTTTCATTCCTTCCTCTACAATTCATCTTTTTATACAAAAACTGAGTCACTTCCCCTTCAGGTCAAAAAATCGCGAGCAAAATCAGGGCTAAATGTTACTAAAAGTATTTATAGTACTCTTTATAACTATTGTTAAATATACATAAGATCTGATTGAGGATTTCGGTCCGGTGAGATATCTATTGTAATGAGAAAAACTTGAATTTTGTGATGATGAATAAAACGGTCACTTTAGGTGGAACTTTTCCTTTTGTTTTTTGGCAGATTGCCTCTTTCTCTCAACTGATTTTTCACTCCGTTCAATTGCTCCCTCACCTCCGAAAGCGTCTTTAAGATGCGCTCTTTCACCTCAGGAGGCAACTTTTTCTTCTCAGGTCCAGTAGTTGCGCCACCACCACGGGCATGTCCCTGCCTGCACCTTTCAATTCTGCAGTTGTCATTGGCAGCCATTGCAACTCTGCAAGCGGCTTTCGCCACATCCGAAAACTTTTTCGCAATATCTTCGAGAACGCCCGTGGGTCGTAGGTTGATTGCGTCTACCGCCGCGACAGCCACCGATTCTGCCATCTGCTCAATAAGTGTTGAGCAGCCAGATTCATTCTGCCCACTTCCTGGAGCAAAACAAGGATCAAAATCGCGTTCATCGACGGAGGACGATCGAATTTTTCCGGTTCTGCCTGCTGCTGGAGCACTACCAGTCCCTTCCGCATCTCCTTGGGAAACTTCCGTGTCATTTCCGTCTGCCACTGGCTCTCCTGTGGAAGTTGCGAATTCATTTAAAACTTCTCCTTCCGCCCGATGTACTTTCATGTTGCCATCCATCTCTGACTCGTCGTACTAAAAAAATCAAGCCATTTATTAATTCATAATCAGGGCCAGCTAACACAATTAATAATTAACTAACCTGCACCGTATGCTTTGCTGCAAAGGAGGGTGACACTAGTCGAATAACGCTGTCTTCCGGAAATGTCTGTACTGGCAAAAGTATTTGAGTGACCGTACTTCTTGTATCAACTTCCAAGAATGATTTGTTGCTAGTTCCTTTTGAAAAAGTCACTTCTGGATTCCCAAAAAGCTGAAAGCATGCGTTCTTTAAAGCCTCATAAGCTTTATCTATTGCATCTGACGCCAGTTCACTGGCTGTGCTGGTCAAAATTGCGTCATGGAGTATTTCTATCTCTAGAGATTCTTTGGAAAACCTAGATAGATTTTTTTAGGGAAAACATTATCAACATTACATTCCTTAAATCTATTTCTCTACTCGCATAGATACAATATCCATAATTATATTTTACTCGAGTCCCTCCTGTCCCTTTGCTGGAGGAGGCTCTTCCGCCATTTTTGTATAATTTAATTGAACTAGAAATTTTGTCACTACTTACTCATTATAATCGTTGTTCCATCTAATCTATGAACTCTGATTGAACCCCACCGGAAAGTGATCCACCAAAGAGATTCTTTCATCATGAATCATGACGTCATGAAAACTTGTAAATCAATCGACGTGGTAACGTCTGGAACTGGGGCTTTCCATTCTCAGCAGACGATAGTCAGAGATCTCCGGAAGTCTCTCGGTACATGCCGATGATAACGGTACAGTTATGAGATTACAATTTTAATCGTATGTCATATGTAGTAAATAGGTGTTATTAAATTAAACAAAATATGTAAAGTTTTGTTTTTCTCGTAACAAAATCTGAATTCAGTGTTCAGTCTTTAATGTTAATTATTGTACTTGACTCCACTGTAAATTGATGATTTAAAAAAATCTAAGAGTCTTAATCAACATAAGATCTTCCAAAGCCACCTTTCCCCAACGTCATACATTTTTCCGCAATTTTAATTCGGCGTTTCAGAGCGGACATTTGCTTCTCAGACAAATCTGATTCCACCACAGAGCCGTCACTCGTTGTAATGGATTCTTGAAGCATGAAATGATTCATGAAGAGCTTCAAACTTTCTCTAAAAAGTCCCAATTTTTCGGAAAGCGATGGTTTAATAAAGATCTCCTGCACGTCTTCCACGTCCTTCTGCATCAGCACTCCGGTCAGAATCTTCTTCAGAAACTTCAGTTTCACTTTGTCCATTTCCGCATACTCTACAACCTTCAGAGTTGACAGTGGCAGGGACTTGTCATTGATAATGTGGACGAGAAGCTGTGCAAGATTGTTTATTTGTTGGCTTGTCAAACTGTTCAAATCTTTCAGTCGGTCCCATAAGTTGAATTGCAGTGCTAACTGTAAATATTAAAACGGAATTTCATTTAAATCTATCTAAGCGAGCAAAAGAGTTAAAAGGAAGTGCATTTTAATTTCAACGTTAATTTACCATTAACTTTCTATCCATTGTGGAGAATTTGGAGAGGATAAACGCGTAGTACGGATTGAACAATTTTTCCTGCAGGCAACAGTAAATGGCAACGTGAATTATTTCCCTATCTTGGTTATTTCGCAGTCCCAGGTGGTTCAGCTTTTCGAATGCATCCATGTAATCCTAAAGATATAAAATAATTTTTTTTATAAATCTGGACCTACATTTCATAACTTTTAATGACTGTTTAGTGAATTACCTCAGCAGTCATCAATATGCAAAATATATTTCTTCTCGCATCAGTATTCATTCCCTGAGCTCTGGCTCTTTTCATTAGCTTGGCGTGCTTTTTAGCATCTTCTGAACTCATAACGGAGGTACTTGCGTTTTCTGATCCTGTGGAATCCTCCGTTTTCTTTCCAGTCCACGCTGACCCCACAATCCACCATCTTCCAGCTTGATCGGCTGAAATGAATTGTTTTTATTACAAAAAGTTAAAATAAAACATGAATTGGAGTTTTAAACTTGAATAATTTTGAATTACCATTGAGGAGGTCTTTCAGTCCAATTTTCATCTCACTCACGTAATTTCCCGGATGTAAGTGACTTTTTACAATTTTCAACAAGTGCTCCCCGAAGGATGGGTCATAATTAGGAATTTTATTCATGTTATTGTTTCTTATGGCCATTAGGACTTCCAGCATGAACTTGATTTTTGCCCCACTGTCATTTAAAAATAAAAAATAATTATTGCTTCAAATTAAAAAATAGTTTCGGTCTTGCAAAAGTCATTATTATTATCTTACCCAGAAGCACCAGATGTTTGTTTCGTAGCTTTTTGTTGTAATGTTAAAATCAATTCTTTTAACTGTGCAGGATCATCCTTCCTTAAACGGAACCCGATGCTTCTCAAAACTGTGAGGATTAACTCCACGTCTTTTTGCTTAAAGCTATCACCAAGAAGTTTTAGAATGTCATAAATGAGGCAGGCGTCAACGATCTATAATATTTACCATCAAAACATTTTTTTCAATTGCTTTCAAGATTTAACAAGGGATTTTTCAAGAAAATTACTATCTAAACTACCTTAAAATGGTAAATGTAAGAAATAATTAGGAGTAGATTTTCAAGATGTTTGTCTTCCTGATCTTGAGCATCATCAAAATGGTCATATTGAAGTTTAAATTCCTGTGTGAACGACTGAATGAAAAATGCACCTGAAAATGTCAAAGTTTACTCTGGTCAGAATTTAATTGCAATTGCACATCAAAATAAAATAAATTCACAAACAATCATTTTTTTCTTAATATTAAACTTACCAACTTCAGTTCCCACATTTGCGTGTAAAACTGCGACGAGCATGATATGCTCTAAAACGACCCTCTCAGGAGTCAACGTTCTTCTAACAAGGACTGCACTTAACAACTCAAATAGAGTTTGATTCATTTCATTTCTACTGTTGCTCATGTACATTTCCTCCACCTGGAAGACAAAACAAAACAGTCAAAATTATGGGTCAAAACAAAAACTACCAAAGTCATTTAGTAAAATACCTGTTTCGTAATACTATGCATATTACTTTCCGACAGCCTATTTAATAATCCCTTCAACTGCTTTACAATCTGATCTCTCTTCGACTGATTTCCTCGAAGTGCCGGAGGAACATACTTTCCACAGTTTCCACTACTAATCACGCTTTTTACTGGTGCGGCTTCAGAACCTTTTTCATTCAACTGCATTCACAAAAATAGATAATTAATAATAATTTGTCACGTGTGTGTGTCAATGTGAAAATAATGACAATTGATAAGGTAATGAATGATAACTTGACTCTTACCACCGTTCCATCTTTCGAGCGAAGTCTTCCATAAATATCCTCCCAAACACCATCATCTGCTTTTTTATCTTCCTTCTCCAGTTTCAATTTCTTTTTCTTCTTGCTATCCATATCGTCTTCACTCACGTTGTCTTCATCATCATCATCATCGTCCCCTTCATCATGAAAATTATCCTCCTCCTCGTCAGAATCCTCCATTTCTGCTTCTGAGCCGGAAATGCCTTCGTCATCCTCATCTTCACCTTCCATACCAATTTGCGATTCACCTTCATCTTCGCCTTCTTCAAGTTCGTCTGCGACGCTTTCCTCTTCTTCGTCTGGAATATCATCTTCATCTATTTCTGATCCGAAGTCGTCACTGTCGTCGTCGCCCATCCCTCCAATATCATCGTCATCGCTATCACTCTCGTCTCCCTTCTTTTTCTCTTTGCTTCCACTCGTCTTTTCGCAAACCTCCAGTAGAACTGTTGACGAGAAACCAAAGATAAAAAATGTAAATGTGACACTTGCTTTTTATCAATAATATTTAAATTATCAATCCTTCACACGGTAAAAGTGAACTCAACTTACAGTCTAAGCCGTCCGTCCTGAAGGACGCAGGTATCGTAGCCTTCTTGTTCAACTTTAGCTTCTTGGACAACTGATTAATGGTCCGTTCCTCCTCCTCGTTCTCCTCGATTAACCGTTTGCGTCTCACCTCGTCCATTTCCTTTCTGAGCTTCGCATTATCCTTCTTCAGTTCCACAGCCAAATCTTCCCTTTCCCTCCCCTCCAGTTTATTTCTCACAGCCTCCCTCACAAACTTTGCATCCTCATCTTCCTCCTCCTCCTCCTCTTCATCCCCACTCTCCTCCACAGATTTGCGACCTTTCCCCATCTTTTCTGTCCCCTCATTCCCCTCCTCCGCCTCAGGATTCTTCTTGTTTTTCTTTTTATTCTTCCGCTTCTTCTTCTTCTTCTTGCCCTTGCCGAACATTGCCTCCGCCGCTTTCTGAACCAAGTCCTCCCTTCCGCATTTCGCCAGGAGGTACTGATGTTTCTGCGACTTCTTCGCTTTCCTCTGCTCCCTTCTCAGCTCCTTCCTTGACCTCACACTGGAAACACAGCCGTTTCCTCGCAAGGGAAACGGCGATTTCGTCACTGCGGCGTTTCCTTCTTCCGGCTCATTATTCGACTCACTGGCTCTTCCACGCGGAATTTTATTCTTCCTCGATTTCATCTTTTGATTACACATTAACTTCAATTCAATTAAAACTTTAAAAACATTTAACTTTAACACATCAAAATTAAAAACATTCCCTGCTGAGCCTCTGTGCACGTGTGCTGAGCTGATGACAGGCTGCTGGAAAAGGCATGTGAGTGAATGAAAACATTTGAATTCAATGGCTCCGCTGTTTCAATTCGCCCCAGAAAAATCCTGAAAACAAAGACTCTTGTGTTCAAGTGCTGAAGAATTTAGCGGGTAACGGCCCAGCACAAGAGGCTGAGGCGATCAAACACAAGGCAAAAGGCGAACGAAGTGTCAGTTAGTACAAAAGTTAATTTAATTAACGAACATAAAAAAGACAGTTAAAGTTAAATAGCGTGGTGTAAAGAATGGCTCCTATCATAGCATCGACTAGCCCGGCTAACAACGAGATCGAAACAGGAAGTTCAACGTCGTCGCCAGAAAAATGTGTCAAAGTTTACCAGTCGGGAAATGTGGTCCGTTTGGATGTTCGAAAACCATTCTTTCTAAGAAACGAGGTTTTCTCGAACTTCACACAACCCAGTTACACGTGGAGAATTAATGACGGTTCTGGTACTAATAATGATAACGAAGATGGAGATCCAAACGGCTGGATGGTTTTGCTCGTTAAAAAACCACCGAAAGGAATTCCCAAGCCGGACTTGTCTTCGCCGACGAAAGGGTAATTAATTTTAATTTGATAGTTTTTATGCAGTTAGTTAAATTACAACTAGTGTAGAGGTGTGTTTTTTTATTCTTTTCTCGTAGAAAACCGGACTACAGTATTGGAGGTTGTCCCTTGGAATGTCCGTTCGATTTAAATGAAGATTTTGATGAAGCCCTGGCGATCGACAGTCTTCCACTGGTTTTTGATGGAGTGCTGGTTCCCGCGAAGTATGCTCCATTGGAACTTGATGAAGGAAGGTAAACTGAGAATCTCCTATTAAAAACTATTAAAATTGTTTGTACTCTTAACTTAAGGACAGTGAAATCCTTTGTTTTAGATGGGCGATTAGGCAAATCTCTAATCAAGACAATGACGCTGATAATGAAAAATTTGCTCAAGCCCTCAATTTGCAATATGATACGGATGGTTGGAAAGGGAATGATCCTCCCGTGTTTGCTTTTGTTGACTGTTCCTCACAAAATGGTGCCTTAACGCTCACCGGCGTTCGCAAAAAATTCAAGGCCTTTCACGTACACATGATGGGTATTCATAAACCGGAAGCGGAAATGCTGAAAATGAAATCGTTCCGGAAATTCCACGAGGAGAATCTACTGACGGAAGTATGTAATAATGTAATAATCGTGAACTACTAAACTTTTAACGAAGTAACTAACAAATGGCGACTTGACTTTTCTTTATTTTGTACAGATTAGGCAGATGACCACAATGGCTCATGCAATTTATGAAAAGCTCCACGGAGAATTCCCCTCCAAAGGAAATGTTTTCTTGGAGTTTGTTTTTAAGGACCCTGTCAGCATGTTTGATCTTCCGCCGGAGGACTGCTTTAGCAAAATTGTAAAAAAATTCAAAGCACAAATTAGAGTCACCTTCGAGGCCGATTGCAATTAGATTAACAACACTAAACTTGAATGTCACTTTGACAGGCCATTCGTCCTCTACCTGGTGACGCGAATCCTTCGATGAAATCTTTGTGGCAAGAGATTGAAGATTTAGAAAGATGGATCCATATTTTGGAAGAGTGTAGAGACACTGATGTGACTGCGACATCTTTTCTTAATTCAACATGTGGCACTGGCAACTTTAATGAATTAAATGATAGCAAAGCTTCCGTAAACAACAAAGCGGTGCAGGATCTCCTAGCTCAGGAACCGGCCTTTGATTTACACCAAGCTTCCACAACTGGTAACACTAAGATTATCTGTAATAAAACAATTAGAATGACACTTGGATTGATTAAACATTATTTTCGTGTTTTTTAGAATTTTCGGATTCGCTTGATTCGGTTTTACTGCGAACCGTACAGCATCAGAGGGCGGATTGTGATTTTACAGACAGGCTTTGGGCCGTTGTACGAAGTAAGTAAAGTTTTACACACAAAAATTGAATTTGGTTAAACTATAAAACCAGATATTAGTTGCAACTTGAAACCTCTAATTGACGATTTCAGATTGTGAAAACGTCGAAGATCTTCAGGATTGCCTTCAGTTAGTTTTTCAAGCGGTATCCAACAAAATGTATCGGCCTTACGTAAGTTGACTTGATTATTTACTTTTGATTACAATATTGATTTTTGAAATATTATCAGATGTAGAAAGTAATTAGTAACTCGATAAATTATTTTATTACAGCTTTTACTGACCAATAAAACAACTATGTCGAAAAACCTAAAATTGGCGATGAAGGGTGAAGTGGCAATTCTCTTGCAAATGCGAGCTCATTCAGCTATGATCAAGTTGGTCATTGAATGTGGATTAGTGAAACTTTTCAAAGACTACAGTTTTGCGCTTGCAAGTAAGATTTTTTCAATACGTTAACGTAGTTAGTTAGGTGGTACATTTTAATTTAATTTTTATGAACACCTTCAACAATATAAAAATATTAATTTCATTTGTAGTGAGCAGTCTCGTTGAGCGTGGAGAAGTGGACGGTTTTGCCCCGAACATCTCTGACATTCCTACGTCTCTCTCCAACCTGAAGAAACTTCATTGCGTCTTGGAAGTAATGTGCTTGTCTAAGGAGCGTCTCTCTTTGTCCGTGAATGTACAAGGCGATCATGTGAAGAAAATGCTGAAAAAATTCTCCGATAAAAATCATTCCATCCATTGGGACCACACCTATCATTTCGACGTTACACCAAACGACGTACGAAGAGTGATGTCAGGCCTTCATCCAATCTACTACAAAGTGCAAATGGAGTCTCAGACCTTCTTGAAATGGGCTCGAACAACTGTCGTCGCATCCCCAGAAAAATATATTTGCTACAAAAAGAGTGCACTGGATGACTTCAGCACAAGGCAGTACTACCTTTATGTAACTTGTGAATGCGGGGTGTTGGGAGATCGCTGATTCATTGCTAATTACCTTTTAGCTAATAATTAAAAATTATTTTCGCAAAAATTCCACTTTTTCATCTGCTTTTTTAGATAAACGTATGATTGATGATACGAGACTATGTAAATACAGTTTTTACTATAATACGGTTTACGGTTAGATAGTTAGAAGTTCCTTTACAAAGTCGTTTAAAATCACTTTTCTACTTCATTTATTTGTACATATTTTTCATGTATATGATGTATAAAATATCATTTTAAATACCTTGATTGTCGATTTTGTCTCTGCTGATTATCAAGGCGTAAAAAATAAAAAAGCGTGAGTCAAAAGTTTATTAAGAATTCATGTCAGCATTTCCGGTGTTTTTACTTACTTCTCATTATCATATCATTGTTTATTAGTCCTCGTCCTCCTAATCCAAAGGTAAACGCTGATGATAATGGAGTGAGAGCGAACGTGCCATTTCTCATTGACGCACTCTTTATCGCTGGTTGCTTTGCTTCTAAAATATCTCTTTGAGTGAGGCATACCGAAATAAGTTCATAATGGAAAGGGAATGATTTTTTTTTCAAAAGCCATTAGTGATGTAAGCGATAAAATAAAGTCACAGTTATCCAGCAAGTACCAACACCAAACTTCATCTTGAGTGAGTCACTTCTAACAACTTGGAATTTTCATCTTAAAGAAATTAGAAATTCACGGCTGCATTATTAATTGATTAGCCAAGAAAATTAGTGTGTATCGGAAGAGATTCAGATCACTTTTCTTTTCTTTTGCTGACTAAGGCAGAACTTTTAAAAAGCTTTCTAAAAGATTTCTTTCGATGTACATGGAAAGAATAAAAATCAGGTTGACTTTCAGAAAAACATGTGCACACATTTACTGACAACTCGAACGAGAAGAGAGAGAAAAGGAAAGAAATAGAAAAGTTTTCAAATAAATGTTTAAAAATGAATTTTTTAAACGGCCACGGTTTACTCTTGCTGTTTCAAATCATTTTCCTGGAAAGTTTTGCAATTCACCCAGCATACGCAATAGTAACTGGAAGCGGTCAGCAACAGCCCGGGGCTGGGCATGGTGTCATCACCGGCCCCAGTCCCACTTCGAACTGGGCTCCTGCAGCCGTTGCTGTGGTCAATCTGAATTATTACTTGAACGTAAAGTGCGAAACGGACGATGATTGCTTTCCCTCTCGAACTATGCTCTACTGTATTAACTACAAGTGTCAGTGCATCACCCAAGGCGCCACTTTCATCAATAATTACTTCTACAATTACAACATGGAGTGGAACGAGCACCTTTCCCAGTGCACCTCCCAGTCCGGCTCACCCTGCACGCTAAAGAGGTACTGGTATTCCCCGGATGTGCTCAAAATGGAGTGTGTTCAGGGAAATGAGTGCGTGGAGATTTCCAGTCCCGTGGCGAAGGCCACCATTTCAGCCCAAAATCCGGCCGCCTTCGGATCCACAGTTTCGGCGCAGCAGAGTAGTTACCAGCACAATCAACAGCAGCGGTTGCATCCACCCCTCCATTTGATTCAGTACTTCGGCTCTGGCGTCACCCAGCTCACCAACAACGACCATGGAGCAGCTACAGCATTGGCCAGCGCCAGCAGCACGGCCACGGCCACAGCCTCATCTGCCAACACGTGGGGCATTTGCGTTCTGAGTAGAAGTGGCATTTCAGCCTCTGGACAGTTCGGTGATAAATCCAGCACTGGAAAATCTGACCCCGTTTCCATTTTATCTTTGATTGGATTGTATTTATTTATCGGGATTTGTGCTACTTAGATTTGTCACAATGTATCGATCGGGGTATAAAAAGAGATTATTATTTATTAAAGTGGTTACAAATTTTTTGGTAGCAAATTAACAATTAACACATTATATTATTTAATTCTAAAATTGTCTTTTCAAGTTTGACATTTATTGTAAAAATTAATTTGTACAGACATTTTGTGAGAATTAAAAGATTTCAGTATAAATAACAAAAATGACTATCGCCCCTGAGTTGTTCACAATCAAAGTTGCAATTTTCTGCACATTGGTCATTTTTGCCATTGTACGAGCTCAATCCGCCGAATTTCCATTATTGTCACCAAAATCAAGATGGAACATTACAGTTATAAGTGGACAAGGAACGCTGAAAGAAATGATTTTCAAAAATGCGAATCTTCATCCTTGAAAATCGTGGTTCATGGCCAGGAAGATTCTGCTGCATTTATGAAGACTGCGAATTTAGCCAGACGAACTTAATCTGTGAACAAAGCACTTGTACGTGTCCCCACGGAATGGACATTGGAGCAGGGATTGTAATTGATATGGAGTGGGTCAATGAGCTGGGTCAATGCCTGAGCAAGATTGGGTCTGCGTGTGATGTCAATGTCGGTGTTCCTCCTGAAGAAGAAAATGACCGGGGCATTGTGAGAATCGGCTGTGTTCCTCCTGCCGTTTGTTCACAGAACACCGAACTTCCGGAAGGAATGGGTTATTGTGTTCCCTCCATCAGTTAATTAGTTAATTAATTGAATTAATTTTGTATTTGAATTCAAAAGTTGTATTTAAATTAAATCCTAACTATGTGTTAAAACCTGTCTTTCAAAGTTTTTCTTTCCTGCAGCATACAATTCATCGACACTTCTTATGACGTGTCACAGTATTCATTGAGTTAATTAAGGCGTGTCTCCTCAACCATTCATTATCGCTGTAGTACTGCACACCCGTTTTTATGAAACTGACCCACTTATTGGGTTCTACGAACAAGCAAAGCAGAGTCATAATGTCATGTCATAAATCTGTCCAAATATCGTTTAGTTTGGTTTTGGTAGCAATTTGTAACTTTTGTAATATTTGTATTGTAATTGTAAACCTTCATCGATACGTTTATCCAACAATAGATAAAATAAACGACAATTCACTTCCGGAAGATAATAAAAAATAAAAAGCACCTCTTTTGGTAATCTTTAGAAAGATTTTGGTGACTGTGACTCGGTGATGATGACTTTAAAATGTTTTTATGTAACCTACACAGTTTTAATGATCCTTTCCGACGGAACTCCGAGTGAGTAGACTTTTACATTTACAGACAACATTTAGCAAATATCATTAGACTAAACAAGCTTGGGGCACGTATTTTTTTTTATCTAAATGGATTTTACGATTTCATGGTCGTTGTTTTGGGATTTGTTGTGTGAACCAAGATTAACTAAGATTACATAATGATAATGAGGGTAGGATGTTCATCTAATCGAAGCCGAAGTCTCCTCTGCTCATTTTTCATCTTAAAATCATTATTAAGTAAGAGTATGTGACACTACAAGCAAAAACTCGAAAGAAAAAAATATTGAGCTTTTGGTGTTAGTTTCAGTCGGTGTAAATTATGTAAGTGTTGGAAGAGATTTTACAATCTACTCAAGTTCCAAAAGACTAAGGATGGAATCGTTTTCCAGAACTTTGCTAGCATTTTTCATAATCCTGCCTCAACTCAAGTTCTCAACTTTGGGACAATGGGCACCGGCGCGTGGGCAGAATCAGAATATCGGGAATTCTCCATCCCTTTCAAATCTCCAACCCCCACCAGCCTTTTACCCCTCTCCGGTTGACACCACAGGAAATCAGGGTTTTGGATTCCAACCGCCATTCCAAAACATAAACAACCCCATGTCTCCAGGAGCTATCCCTAATTCACAGCAATTTCCAGCGTTAAGTTTCCCCGGAGGTGATCAGAGAGGAAACTTCATTAATAATGGACAAGCACAGGGACGCTACAACTACAACCCCTTTGCCGCAGCTCCCTCCAACTCCAAGTCCA
>VYYJ01003306.1:0-17101 GCA_021029165.1 Cyphoderus albinus | reverse complement strand
TTTTGCCCACCTCTAATGGAAACCTGGTTGAAAATAGGAATTGGCATCAAAACTTTTCTGCGATAGCTTTGGCAACAATTTACGATCCTTCTAGGCAAATTCTCTAGTTTGGTGTGCTTTTTAGCATGATAAAAATTCTAAACACCTTTTCTTCATTAAAACATCCGAACATTTTTTCGTCTGCCAACAACAATTTCACGTTTCCTATAAGCACCACTTTATTTTACACGTACGATGTCTGTGCGTAGATAAGAAAGAACACGATTCGTTTCAGGCGATGCGTCGCGACGACACTGCTTCCTAACCTTTATGGACATTTTAGATGTGACGACATAATAAAAAGCATCTCTCAAGTCAAAGTTTCGCGTTTCCTTCCTCTGCCTCCACTTTTGCATGATCAGTGATGTGTGTGAATGTGTCTATGAATATGTTTGCATGGAAGTAGTATTCCCTTTGTTCCTTATTTTATACCCTTACACTTTTAGCTAGTCAAGAGAAATGCTCCTGTAATTCAACTTATAAATACAAGCCTCGTCAGACCCGTACTATTTTTGTATTATTTGAAGATGTGAAAAGTGAAAGCATTCTGGAAATGTATGGTGTGAGGTGAGTCTCTCTTCAGAGTGAGCAGAGAGAGTGTCTGCCTGTGTTCAACAAAATGTGTACAAACCTCTCTCTGTGGGATTCAAGAGCACCATCAAAATGAGATTTGATCAAGGGGCTTACGAGTATTTTGCCCCATGTTCGTTGAATCTGCCTTTACTGCTCTTTATCCCATGGAATGAGCGGAGGAGTGGGAAACTCGGTGCACTATACTTGGTTTGGCACGCTGCGTCTTTATATCAGTCTGGGTCTAGTGAGAAGAGAGCCCTCTTTTTTATTGCAGCGCCGGACTAACTTCCTTTTTATTATTATGGTGTGGAATCTGAAGCTAAATAAGGTGATTCGAAGGGAACACCGAGCTGGAAGATAAAAGACTGAAAGAAACGTTGGTTGCTAAAAAATAATCTGTAGTGTATTACTAATACATATTGCTAAACTACAGTAGTTTCCCTGTATTGCTCGTGGTATTCGCTTTATTGATGAAGGTTAGAAAGTTTTCCCCCTTTTTATTCCACTTTCCTTTTATCATGCTCCCAGATAACGGAAAGAATAAAAACCACGTCTGTTAGCTCTCTGCAACAATTTTCTGCGGTGGCTCCTCTTCCTTCCTTAAAATTATCCCCCTTATTAGCAGTTTCCGTAGCTCATGTGTGTTTCAAGCTGATGATGGATATAGCGATTGGGTTACCATTCCTTGGTATATTATCAGCCCATCAAAGCAGGGTTACAACGAGGTTATCTCCATCGCTTCCAATACTCCGAGAAGAATTATGATACAGAATACAAGCCACAGCAGGATTTAACTCTTGCTTGTACATCACCGGAGATGATATTAATTTGCTTCTTCCCACGAATATTCGTCCATGCTCTAGGTTAGTTGTAACACAGTAACTTGAGTCGAACCTTTTCTCCGACTTAAACATTTATTTTTCACATTCTTGTGATCAAATTATTTTTGGAACTTTTCTAATTACAATTTCCAGGTAGATGAGTGTCAATAGAGAAAAATTCTAGTTTTAAATTAATAACAATACTGCGTTGCATCAGTGGATAAAAAACAATTCTCATTACCACCTTTATAAAAGTTTGTGTACAATTATTTTCTGAGGAATAGTGGGCAAAAACAACACACTCCTCCTCATAAAGCAAGGACGAGAGAAAACATCAAAGGATTTACTTTCCGGTCTAATACGACAGAACAAAATATTTGACTAACATCATTATATTGAGAAAAACACTGAAAAATTATGAAAAGTGTTCAAACGCTCTACTTTATAATATTTATTAGTTTATTGTGCAACAAAGATGGTTGTCCTTGAGTTTGTTTTGTTTGCGGATGCCAACGCATAACTTGACAACCTGAAGCATCCTTTGAGAAACTTTCAAAGTGTTAAGTAGACACTTGTAAGTATCTTGTAAGCCCATCTTGTAGGCTTTGGAAAAATGATAAGCAAAAAAAGTCAACATTTTTTTCTCAATTCTACGTAAACAGTATTTGCGTCATCAACGCAGGCGGATGCGTGTAGAGAAGGTAGACTAAACACTAAAAACTTCTTCTTTTGAACTTGCTCGTTTTATGATCACAAAAATATTATACCTTAATTTTATTCTTATGAATGAATCTCTGCAGGTGACATTTCTTATTAAAACTGTTTAGCTGTTCGCATTGCACAAAATGTTAAATTTTCTCCATTTTATCGGTCTCATTTTAAATGAAAATAATTACATAATATAATAATTTTTACAAATGTAGTTGCTGTGGATTCACAGAAATTAAATTCTGATGTTGAAGTTTGAATTATTCGTAAGAATTCGCTTTTACTGGATTGCATTAAAAAATTATAATAATGTTGTTGAAAAGGACACTGAAGAAGGGACACAAAAAGAAATCGAGACTTGTCTCTGTCGGCTTCTTGCCGTAGACATTTTAATTTCAATAGACTTTATCCAATTTTCTGCTCTAAGGAAGCGCACTTTTTAATTTATCATTTTTTATTGCCTGAATTAAAACAGAACTTAAGGATTTGCCTGTGTGCACCTGCAGTTGAGAAATTTCTTCCTGTCTTAATCTATCATCAAATTTTTGCATAATTTCTTTCCACGCAATTCTTGTCAAGCATCAAAAGCGTGAAAATTGTAATACTTTTGGTGTGCACCATAAATCCTACTAATAAACTCGACGAACAAAGACAGACCTTGCATCTCATGTCATGATGACGATAATAATGGCAACCGAGGAATGAGGAGGATAGAAACTGAAAGCAGCATTTTTCTACCAAAATCTCCTGGGACGATATGCATCAATTCAATTTTTACTGCGGTAAAGTTGTTTCTTGAGCAGCTAGTTGATATGCATTGTGAAAGAGTGGCAATCCTCGGGAGAAAAGAACGATTTTGTTTACCAGTGGGTTTCTTGAACTCTCGTCGACTGACTGACTACACACGTACCGTGTGACCATCAACCCTCATCACTTAAATTTAGTTGCACTTTGTAAGTAAAGCTGTTACTCCTCTGCCACGCCACACGCTACTGCTGAGCAAGTTGAGGGAGTAAAAGAGCGTGAAGAAATTCCTGAGCAGTCATCGTCATCAAAAGGTTCAAGGACGAGAAGAGAATAAATACATACATTGTTCACTTTCAATATACTACCTGGGCAGAGCGAGTGCAAAGCATTAGTTCAGTAGTAGTAAAAGTAAGCAGTTGAAACTGGTATTATCGGAGGAGTAAATTTGCTTGCTTTCTAGTTCGAGTCAGATACTTACTTACCACACAAAATAATGCTTTTACTTCTCTTCTTGTTGTGTTCTGGTTGAGCAAGTCAAATAGTACTAGTAAACAAAACAGTAGTGGCATGGCAAAACTCAGCAACTCATTTTTCATTTTGCCTCTGGTGAATTTTTTCTGTACCATGACGAGTGAACAAGGTTGCAGTTTAATAATGGTGGAGCTTTTGAGGAATTTTACGGAGTAAAGTGTGTAGAAGTACTTACATACGTATCATTACACCCGAAGGCAGGCGAAACAGAATCTCCACTTTTTAGCAAAATTCTCGACGAGGCTTCTCAGTTCATCTATCGCAGCAACAGAAACCCACTCTCCCTTTTCTATTTGTACTTTGGATAAACAACAGCATCAACAATATTAGCAAAAAGAGCTGCTCTCACAAGGTACATGAGCCAAAAAACTCGCGAAACATACATATTGCGTTATAATATTCGCTCAACTGGATTGAATGAATGATGATGATTCATATGATGTGATGGTTTCCTTTTCCGGAAACGTGATAATTCGATACAGCTGCTTTCAAAAGTTTACTCACTATTCCATGGAACTCCGTGGAGATGCTTTATTAACCGAGTGAACAGAACCGTTCTTTAGATGTGTTGTTAGATGTGGTATTTTGAGAGAGAAATTGTAATAGATCTTTGTCAATCAATAAACCATGCCAAAACATAATCGACATATCATTGCTTTCTACTTTAGAAATAACTTACTGGAATTTAAGTAGCTTTCACTGAGCTAGCTATAGAAAATAACTCAGACTTTTTCAATTTGCATAACTGGAAAGGAAAATTGTTTTACGCGAAAGGTATTGTTAAACCATGCGGTTCGCGGATTTGATTGAAATAAAATTGCTAATTAGATTTAATACCTAAATTCATCATGCTTTATAAAGTGAGAATAGAAGATTTAGCAGATGATGTGGTAGATACTGAGATTTTTAAAAAAAATACCAGATATCAAAGAGACTTTGTAAATCAAATATGAAAAATTTTATTGATGAATGATATAAAGAGCATTAGTTGCCTAATTCTTTATTATGTATGCTTCATTGGATTGCAATTTATAATGAGAGCAGTCAGCACTAAAGAAAGGAAAGGGAAACCCCTTGAGAATGGGGATTAAAAATTTTATGACTTAATTATTGTTAAATGAGACAGACTGTGTAACTTCATTTCTACATTATACAACCACGAAGTACATCGGTTCCTTTATTTTTTGTACCAGAGAAAAACAATGAGTTGTTCCTAAAAGTATCACTTGACACCCTGCGAATTTTACTGTGGGGCTTGACTCTTTAATTATCATGATCCTCTCGCCTTCTCTGTGCTCTATGAGTTGTATAATTACTCCTATTATTGTTACAGTGTTGTTACATCATTGTTCGTTGCATGGCATTATACCTACCTATACAACATATGAGTATTGTATGTATAAGTGGAGATCCTCGACCACTAACTATTCCTATTAAAACAATATCCTGCTTGTTTAATCTTTTTATACTCAACGACTTGTGTTACTTACGTAATGCATGAACACGGAGAACCTTCACGAGTCCCCACCAGCTTACTTTACTCATATCTCTTCGAAAAAGACTCCCTTCGTTGTTAGTAGCAGCATGCAAATCATGTAAATTACGCTTTGTTTCTCATCATTGTCTTTAGTATTTCAAAGATAAGCGAGAAAAAGTGCGCCTCACTTGATTTACACAGTACTCTACAAAACTACAATTGTCTACCGTCGTTCATTGCTTTTTTGTGGTGTTTCTGAGTGATCAGTTATCATTAGCACAATGCGCATTATATAATAGTCTCAGTTTATGCCACGCTACTTGGCCATAACACCGCTTAATAATCTAACTAAACCCTCACAATTGATCTTTTAACTTTTAACTGAATAGCTATTTTAAAACTAAATGAACTTTAGCATTTGCAAGAGTAGTCAGGAGGGATTCAAAACAATTCTGTTGGGTTAGGTAGTCGTTCAAACAACTTTTTGTTTGTTGTGAATGTGCAACATTATTCAATAATATTACATAATAAAAAATAATGAAGTGAGTAAACTTTAAACAGGATGTGGATACAATGTACTTTGTTTGATGATAGCAGTAACTGAACGTTCCCTTGCCTGTCTAACCTTATCTGCTTTATTAAGTACTCCGTAAGGCAAAAAAGATTGCATTTTTAATATTAAAAACCGACAGGAACACAACTTTGTTGTCTTTGTTTGTTCATGGAAAAACAAGAAAATAGGAAAAGAAAAAACCTCTGGCTATATGCACACAGTTTGTTAGAAGTTCTAGGAAAGCTTGTAAAAGAGCAGCTTAATTAATATGGCACACCTTCCGGTTTTATGTACAAAAAGCGTTGCTGTAATGAAACGGGCTTCTTTAGTTTCGCTGGTACACGATGACAACTATACAACGATTTATCTCACAAAATGCCTTCCTGTACAATGTAAACGAGTGAAAAACAGCATGTTCAACAGGACTCCTCCATAATGTTTGTATTATATTAATACTCATGAAGTCATGAATGAAGCAACAGCAACGATAGTAAAATTAAAATCCCCAGTAGGACGCACTGAGCAACTGTGGACTTTACATCGAGGTAAAATCTCGACTTATGAATTAATACGGGATAATTATGAATCGGAACGGAGTCGTTATTGTATTTTAAAGAGGTGTTTCACGCAAACCACCGTTGAGTAGGTCACATTTTAAAAACTCGTGGGCGAGCTATGTAACAAACTTGGTTGCGTCCTACTAATGCATGCATTGTAAACAGTAGGGGCATGCTAATTATTATATTACTGTTTGTTCCACTTCGTTCAGATTCATAATCTGACTGCGAAAATAACCGTGGAAGATGATACGATTGTATACGAAAAGGAAGCTGTACCGACTCAATGCACTCATTTTTGCATCGTTTATCTCATTCTTACCAAGTCACGGATTTATTTTTATCTGTTGTTTAAAATTCATTTGAAAAGGTCATCAGCGGTTTAAAGGAAAGTGACTTTGGATATTTATAGCTACACGGGGCCACATTACATAGCCTTAGACAAAATGGCACAACCAATTTAAGGTGTTTAAGATGGCATGCATCATCTAGAGAAAAATTGGTTTTTCTTTGCATAAACGTGTTTGAGTAACAAAGATGATGAGATATTATTGAGGCAGAAAAGGTTATGATATAAGTGAAAGTGTAGATTGCTGAACGAATGAACTTTACATGAACATAAGATTACTCTGCTATTTTATGCGTTATTATGGGTAAACAGGTACAACTTAGTGATTGATGGCAACATTAGCTACCCATTATTACTTTTACACACATACAGACGAAAACAAGACCCAACCTGAAAACATCCCTCATGCACACTCATTTTATGAGATATGAGCTGAAATGTTTAGCAGCAAGCAAGCAAGAGAGAAACTGTTGACTATTTTATGATACAATTTTCATGTGAAAACGCTGCTGTGATACGACTTGCGAGCGACCATTGCACAGTTACTCGTCGCTTCTTGCATTCCTTCTATTCATCACTGCACAAAATGTGAACATTTTAAGTCCATTGTAATAATCATCAATCAGCCGAGTACGCCAAGTATATTTCTGCTCTTATTGTTTCGAGTATGCCTTAAAAGTAAAGGGTTCGTGTCATGTCAGCGTTAGTTGATTTCATGCGTTATTGTTACATAAGGAAACGAAATTCAGCAGGGGGAGCGATAAATAAGATAAAAGGTACATTCACTGACCTTTCAGCAGACTCCCAGACACGATAAATATCCTCAGAGAGACGGAGGATTAAGAAGAAGGAACGAACGCCTCCATTTCCATCTCTTTTCCTCGCAGCCCTTATTTATTCTCAGAGGCCTCATAGAGCGATTGTAAATTGTATAGACAGATGTTTCGAGTTAGACAGAAATTGGCACTCATCGAAAATGATCAGTCAAGAATGCATTATTTCTTGAAGGTGCTCAGCTTGATTATGAAATCAGTCTCGTCATTCAGCAATAATAATAAGCACATTACATGAACTTCACTCACTTCTTCTTACACCAATTCACCCTTCAGTGAACTAAAGATTGAATTGAATCAATCATTATTTTTGCAAAATTAGGATTGTTAGCGGGGTGCAGTGTACCTCATCATAGAAAGAAAACAAGGCACTTGGAGGAAGACAGTTAATTTCAATCGCTCAGGGTGCATTGCCGTTTTGTTTGCTAGACACTTTCAACGCAATTTGCATTCCTCATTAAACTTTCAAAAATTGAATTCGTGATAAAACATGTAGTTACTGTAAAATAGGAGTGTGTTTGCGTTTGCTTTGCTATTAAGAAGAAAGAAAAATTCATGATTTTATTGAATAATGTGTGCAACATGATGATGATGATTTCTTAATTCCTTGCCAATTCCGAAATTATTAAATAACTTTTCTTACGTTTGTAACTGATGATTGATTTACTGCTTAGCCAAGTGGAACTTTTTTCCCTTTCATTCGGTAATGAGCTCATATATTGCGTGTATGCATTGAGTATTGATTATCGACAAGTATAAAAGAGCTCTCAGGCATTTAAGTAAAGTAGAGTGGACTAACTTTCTGTTGTAATGTTAATTTGCCCTTTTCCTCTAGTTAACTCTTCCCTGTGAGCTTGCTGCAGTCGCTCTTATGACCTTGTCAGAAGTAGAGAGAGTCTTCTTCCCTATTTGGATATCTTTTTACAATTCATTCATTTGCCATTTTGCTCTTATGCACAATATTGTTGGTTACTCTAAACAACATCAAAGTCGTGAGTAACCTCATCGACACTCAATCAAGACATTTTGTTAATATCTTGCAGTCGGCAAGTTTAATCAATGAACTCCTTTAATTTCGTACAGTCAGCTTCAAGGTTTTTCATGATTCATTAAGCCAGGATGTAAAATTGTTGATTGGAATAACTCTGAGCACTTTTACTCAACAATGAATGAGTTTTTTTATAATCATTTAACATTGTTATTAAATTAATGTTATTATATAACACAAAAGCAACACAATGGTTCAAGTGGGGCTTAAGAGGTTGCATTCGTGTTCGCTCTTCTGAACCAACCGTTCCTTTCATCAATATAAACACTCATGCATATTACATCTCTCGTGTAATTTATATCAGTGGTTTGTGACTGAACGATTGCTTGCATAACGTTATTGGGGAATAGATTTCTTCTCGTTTTCATACGTAACACTTAACCCTTCCATTTCATAATATTACTTAACACAGTAGGAAATAGAATCTATAACAATAGAGTATTATGGTTTGGTGGAACACTACAGCTTGTTTCCTGTATGACTGTGGTCGTGGTCACAACACGTTCTTACTTTTTATACCAAATCTTTATTACCCGACCATCGCCTCTCTGTTCAATTATTTTAGTGAACATCACAAGCAGCACTTAACAGAAGTGCATTGCGTCTTCAAAGCCAAAGTACTAGTAAGAAGGTTTTCCAAAAAAGGTGACCATTCGTATTTTTACGTCAAAATTTTATGAGTCGACAGACTTTATCTTTATGTCAAATAGAAGGACATATTTTTTGATCGCAAATATAAACCAAAGGTTCAAGAAAACAGCATGAAAAAGCCAGTGAATAAATCGATCGAATATTTATCACTTCTATTCACAAATGCAATTGCTCGAATGCAGCATTTTGACTTATCTCAGACGATTTAGAAAGGTGTTATTTTTTATGAGAGTGTTTATCTTTGCAAAATCATAGCTAGCGAGTTGCAAACGAAATTAATATGGTTGAATGCCAAATACATTCATCACTCTAAATATATATACTTTGTGCTGCCCGACCCGTGGTATTGCTCCACCATAGTAAAATTCTAATTTAATTGTATAACCACCGTAACAGCCACATTGACCAGAATTAGAACAGTTAAATAGCACACTTCTATTTTTCTTCGACAGAGGCATTTTTATCTTTTTATAGTTTGTTGTGTTGAGCAAGTTGGAAAACAACAGCCTTCAAGTAGAACTATATTGTCTAAACATTGCATACATTTACCGACAGACTTTATATTAGATTCGAATTACTTAGAGTTGCTGGTTGAGCACGTTTCTGTATTACCATGCTTTTTGCACCTCATAATGATTATGTACAATATCACGGTGAAACGAGCAGTAATAGACTAGATTTAATGTGCAGATGTAATAAATATACATTTAACTTACATACCCACATCAAGCTAAATACAATAATAAGATCACACATTCCTTATCCGTTGGTGTCTGCGCATCCACCCGACGGTATTCCCCCATTAATCGAAGAATTGTTACACTTTTGCTTAATAAGCTCCTTTGTGCAATGCAATTAGCAGCTTAGTTTGTTATTTGTGTCACCAAGCAAGGCAAAAGCATTAAACATTCACGCTTTTTCAAACCTATTCATTCCCTTAATATAAGAAGGTAATAAATTATTATTTAACTTTCTGTTAGGCTTAACAGAAAGAAGGAACAGTTTTTTAATTTTACTCTGCAGCGGTTGAACATAACAATTTTTCACGGAATCCGGAAACCACTTTTAAGTGAACGCAAATTAAATATTGTGTTATGTTACATGCACAAGATTATGTAAGCTCTACCAGAGAAGATGTAAAAAAAGACAATTGTTAGTTGCACGAGTAACATGAGTCACTTTATGTATCGAAACCTTTTTACTTTTATTGACGTGAATTTCAGCGCCTTTGAAACATTCGAGTTGTTTACAAACTAATTTACAGTGTGACACCAACTGCAACACACTACAGGTTTTTGTTCTCTTTCAGTAAAGATAATTGAAAGCGATGTCGCGGTTTTGTTTCAATAAAATCATGTCAAAGGCACAGTATTAGAGTCCATGTCATAATGAAAACAGATCGACTACCCACAAAATCAGGCTGAGATATTGACTGAGCAAATACAATGGAAGTTATTCAGTCGCTCAGCATTTTTAAAAAGGTGATCAGAATGGTTGCATAAATGGAATAATGGGAAGATGTTTCCAAATGAAATTTTGCCATTGTATTCACTTGTTATAGTTACTTAAGATGATATTTCGTGTAGTCATAAATCATGCTAATTACGTAATTTCTTTTTTATTTGCAGGTAAGAATCTCCTCTTCTTCCTCATATGCTGACAATGCTTGAAGGTGTCTTGTGTTTCGGAGAATTTGGGCTGTGTTGCATTAGTGCACACTAAAATTCAGATAAGTAATTGTATCATTCCAAATGCACTCAATTAAATGAAGCCAAATATTTCATCATTTTACTGCCTTGACCTGCTACAGAATATTCGTATAGAACCAAAATAATCCCAAAGTTATTTACTAGTGTCTCATAAAAAGATGAATGTCCAGTTTAAAATTCATTGTTGCCACATTTACTTATTTATGGTATAGATGGCTCAATAAAACGAGTCATCATTCATCCACATGATTTTGCGTGACGAAATTAATGCGAATTTAAATGGGGAAATTACTCTTTTATGAATAAGGTGATTACAGAAGAAATAAACTTCAGTTGCCGAAAAAGAAACCGTTTGTTTGTCACATAATTCCGTTCTCTCCTTTCTCTTTTGATCCCAAATAAATGACATGCAAAGGAATCAGAAAAGCAATTCATTTCTGTATCTTGTATAAATTCTGTAACAAAACACTCAAAAGCAATCAAGATGTCAGTGCGTTTATCCAATTTATTATACATCTTTCATTGTTTGCTGAATTTTATTATTGCTGTGTCTAATGCTCTGTGTACATATTTGCATGACTATTTTTGTCGTAAATTGAGTCACACGGAGATAGAACACGCTCAGCTCAGTCAGTAACACATCCTAATAATTTTATGTGCACATCGCATTTAATATAATAAGGGCGTCGTTCAGAAACTCTGAAATTGAAACAACTTATTTTTCAACAAATCAAATAGACCAAAAATAAAAATGAATGGAATGGACAGACCAGGACAGTATGTTGCTTTATTTTATGAAAAGAGACAAACTCATAACGACGCGCGATGTAACAAAATATTTTTACACATTGTCAAAACGATCCACTAACATGGACTTTTCTAGTTCTCGGCTGACTCCAATTCACACTCAAATAGACACATGCCATCATTGTCACCGTAAGCTCCAAAATCGTCATACACGTTTCATGCATTAATAAATTATATAACTATTTTTATGATTGAAGATTACCGATCCATGAGTTCATAACGTCACCCGTGTCGTGTTACACATCACATTCTAACGGTAATGTGGCAATAACTTCTTGTTAAAAATATCATTGATGTCAGTTAAGATTGGAGCAGCCAAGTAACGTCACTAACAAATTCGAAATGCCCCCTAGGCTTTATGGAGGCTTTTCATTGAAAGTAAACTCGCTGCGACCAAAACCAAGTGTGCCATAAAACGGTGGTATTGTTAGTTTTGTCAATCTGTTGACGACTAATAAATCATCACATTTCAAGCACAAGACTATCACAAATCGACATAATAATCTAAATTTGAAGTGCGTGCGTGCCTTATTCAGCATGAACTTTACAACTTGCGAAACGATAAAAAGGTTAATTTCGTTTGTTTGCGTGAATGCATTGTTTTTGCTTGTGTTGTCATGTTACTACTTCAAGCAGGGCTCGGTACTTAACACTTCACATAGAATGGCCTCTGCCATTGTAAAATAGTGTGTTTAACTCCATTTGTTTATTTATTTTCTTCAAGAAAAAAGACGTTGACTCATGTTAGGCTTGTTTCGAAGTTTAACACGTAATTTACACCACATTTTATCTATTTTTGTAATACCTAAATGAATTGACATTTTTAGAAACCTCAATCAGATTGTGAGTTTACTATCCAACCTGTACGTGTAATAGAGGTTGTAGCACTGTGGTTATTTAGTCTGAATAATTGCAGGTGGACGATGCTGCAATTTTCATTGTTTGCCATTGTTAGTTTTCTTCGAATCAAAGTTCATCACTTCGAATTGAGCACGTGCGCAGAATCAGCAAATCTACCAAATTTATTTCTGTACTCAAGTTCAATGATTTCCCAACAATTGCGCTGTTTTTACGGCTACTGGTTTATTCTATCACGCACTAAAATGTAGCAATCTCTAATTGCTGAAAATCTTAACAATCTTTCATTTGGTTTGATCATTCAACTTCTATATATGTAGTATGTTGCAAAAGGCATTTAATTTTTTCATGTATCAAATCTAGGAATGAAATACGCGAAACGGAAAGACAATTCTAGAGCTACAAATATCTTAATAATATATATTTCTGTGCGTATTAAATAGGTTGTTATGTTTGTGCTGTCAAACGTAACTTTTAAAAAACTATTTTGCGTACAATTACTTCATCATTTTTTCTTCTAGAAACCATTTCCCTTTTCAAATTCAACATCTTCATCATTCATCTAATCAAACATTCCTGCCACTTCTAATCGTTCGCCGCGTGTAAATGAGACTTATTCAAATCTGATAATTGCAATCAGAAATTGCTATAAATTATCTATTGTACATGTCACGATTCAGTGTGATAATCAGATAAATATCAGTTACGATTGTATTGTAAGGAAACAAGATAGCGGAAATGTGCGGCAGCGGCGGTCTAGCAAAAAAAGATAGAAACCACTGTCTACAAAATGTCGTACAACTGCGTTTAAACGTTCATTCAATCATTCATCTTTCCGGTTCAAGTGATTTTAAAAATGAATAGCTTTTTTTTGTCTACTCCACATATTACTAATTGATAAATACTGATAAATAATTGGAAATATTTTGGTATATGTGAGTATTGATGAAACTATAAAATTGTGAATAATGTTTTTGAAAGAATTCTAAGGAAATTTATTGGATTATTTTTTGTAATTCAACTAAGAAGCATAGTTGAAAAGCGATTTTATGGCGGTGATTATGATCATAGTAAGCCTAAAGTAAGTTTAGTTGAGGTAAGCAAGCAATTAATTTCTGGATGGAATTATTTCGCTTTTATTTGCTTGGCAGAATGACAACAAAAGTACCTGAATTTTTATGAAAGGGAAATAGACGAAGGTTAACAATCTGATCCTGTATTCGTTAGTCGTTGCACTAATAAGAAGAACATTGCATCCATATTGATTACATGTGCATGTACTTAGAGAAGAAGAATGGGTTGGAAATGAAAATGGCAAAGATAGTTATTAAATAGGCTCATTGTAGGTTTGTCTGCCACTAATGAACCTGAAAGATGAGCTCAATGCATGCATTTATTAGTTTGTCCTTTTTGTGGTGGCAATTACTACTTAGAAAGTAGATTTAGGTTTTGGGACGTAAGCATATTGAATTGAGTCTTCATTTAAAACAATTAACGACGCTGTAATCATTTGCATTGATTGCTTTTCCAAGATTTCTACAATTCACCAGTACCTCAATCGATAAATAAGACAGTTACCAAGGTCAGAGACAATGAAATTATCATTCATAAACAATTCATTTTGTCAATTTACATTTTTGCATAATTAGTTGCCATTCTATTTCCTACAGCAAAGGTCCGCGCATTATCATTATGTTCTTTATTTTTATTTCTTCAGAAATTCATCCAATCGTATCAAAAAACCTTTCTTTATATTTAACAACTGATTGTCATGCGATGTTTTAAAAAGATGTGACACGCGTCTAACAAAAAATATCCTTCATTTAACTTTATTTGCTAATTTGCCAATTTTATTTCTAATCACATCACCAACTCACTGAATCACAGATGAGCCAGATGCACAAAATCATTTTAGTGTATGATTTGGTTGAAAGGCTTTCATGTCATTTCTGTCACAGTCGCCTGTTTATGTTTGAAAATCTTTCAAACGTTTCACTCACGTCAATAGTCCCACAAAAAACGGCAATTTCATGCATGGCCTATCTTGAAAGTTTCTATTCACATCCTTTAAGGCAATGACTTGACCGATTCTTTCAGATTAATAATAAATAATTCCAAACAGTAGAAAATCATTTTTAAAATAAAATTGATCTACTTAACCGTCAGCAACGAACGGTTGTTGAAAGTGGGCAAGCTTTTGTGATAAAATTTAATGTGCTGTATTGACTAGCATCCATCCAATGAATCAGTTAATAGAGTAAATTATGTGTGTAATTAGTGTCAAGCATTATTCCAAATCCTCTAAAAATCAATAGGGGCGTGTTGAATTTAGTACAATGGATTGCTTTAAGTATGTACTTGAAAATTAAACTCATTTCTTCAACTTTACGAGATATTATCTTGAGACTGATTTTTATAAAGTCATTACAATATAAATAATCTTATGTACCCAATAGTGTATAAAATATCTGAAGGCTTTCGAATACAAATTTTCTTATAAAATTTTCTTATAACAATAACAATAATTATATCTAATGGTTAGCTTCTCAAGTTTATTTCTCGTGCGTTGTTGTCAAACTGCGTCCAAATAATTATTGACACTTTAGCACGCCGGGATTGTATACACTCCATAAATATTCGAATAGGCGTGGAATTAACTCGACGAATTTTCTCAAAGCGGTCCGACGAAGCATTGACTTTTTTCAAACTTCACAAGTCTCCGTTTTATCATATCAAAATAAATGTGAGACCCAAATAAGTCTGGGTACTCTAGTAAATAGCTTATTACATGACCTAAATTAGGTGTGACCAACTGCACTTACTTACCCATTCATAAAAAAAATTGGTAACGTCAGCGTCGAGTCGAGTTCACACAAAGTCAGAAAATATAAAGTCTCTCGTTAATAGGCAATTTATTATTAATGTTGTGTTATTTTTATTATTGTTCAGTACAATCAGCTAGCAAAGCTTATATTATCACGTCGTAAATTCCAAATTAACTGTGTGATTTTATTTAATAACCATAACCTTACATAAAGTCTCTAATATGTTTTTGTGTTATGTGCAAATCCATTGAATTCATGGTTTATCGATTTTTTCCAATCTCACCGACGACCAATTTAGAGATGCGTGAGTTTTATCCAAATTGAAATCATTTCCTATTCAACTTTTCTCTCAAGGAGTTGGTATAAAATGGCAACAGGTAGTATACACCCTTTGTGTCGCCGTTTTAACAATGCTAATGCCAAACTTTGCAGTTATGTAGAATTGGTTGCTTTGTGTGCTTGAATCTGATTTGCGACAACATTTGAATAAAAATTCATTGACACTTTCTGCCTGGTTAAACTTATTATTGCTACTGATTCTTTTCTTCTTGAATTTTCGATTTCCTTCCAAGGATTTTTCGTAACAATTGAAAACAAAACTCCCAAGTTGGGAGTCCCAACTCGATCAAATATGCGCATTTGTGAAAAGTACATCATTAGTCTTGTGAATTCACTTGTACAGATTCAAAAAATAAATCCATCACATTGCATTAACAAAAGTTGATTTACGACAAGCGAATTCTGTTTAGACAGATCTACAAAAGAAATATGGAGACAGATTGGATGTTTTGAAAAGTGGCGATTCAACCGGAAAGATGCCAAGAAAATATGAAGTTCAAGCATGATTGCCCGTACATCTGTTTCATCCGGGTACATAACCTCTGCTTTTATGTGGATTACTTTTAGTTTTAGAATACATCATTTCTCAATGCCCTTATTTTTCAATCCAATTTTTCTCCTTATGTAATACATCCGAAATTCGGTTTGTACGGCATAACGCAAAACAATTTGTAAGCAAGCTGCTTTCCATTTCAATGAAAATGAGGGAACATTATCAATCCAATCATCAACTGTACCTTCTGCACACATTGTCTAAATCTAGCAATAGTCTTGACTTGATCCACTTGACTCGACAATTTCCCCATTTCAATTAATTTAATCACGATGCTTATGAACGATGGAATTTGCCTTCTATAATTTTTTATTTGACCAAACAAAAAAGCGTACCTTTTCATTATTGGCTTTCCCATAAAAATTGTTGAACAGGCACCACTTCTTGGGAGAACGTGAAGTAAATATGTTTCCTCATAAATCTAATTTTAGCATATAATAACGAGATTATAATCATCGTGTCTGAAAGTGTAGATATAATGTAATTATTTGCTGAACTTCTTTGTTTTTCCTCGCCCGTGTTTCTGCCACCTCCACAACACTCTCCTTCTTTCTAATAAAATAATAGTTAATTAAATTTCACCAGTAGTGTTGCTCCCTGCCTCTTTGTTTTTTCCTCGAACTTCTTTTCTGTGCCAGTGCCAATCAGTTCATTTTACCACTGCATAGGGAATACAAGTTCTATCTATACCGCAATATCTAAATATCTACCAACTTGAATGAAAAGATCGTTTCCGGTAAGCCTCCTTCCGCACACGTCACAACCCGAACAATCTCAAACAAACGAAATTTTAAGCAATTTCGTACATGAATCTTACCAAAAAATTAAAGCTTCACGTTAGTACGTAGATCTGTCGTAACATTTGTGACGAACAATTGTAAACAATACTTTACATTTATGAAATATTTTATGCACTTTTACAAAAACAAATAAATGAAAAAATGAAACATATTGACACATTCCAATATCAAATTGATTGTAATATATTTTTATTTCTGTCACATCTACACAAAAAATGTATGTAGGCTATTACTAGAGATTAATTTGTGATTAAACTTAATAAAAAAAATTATTCAACAATCGCGTAAAAAGTTTGGGCTTCGGGAAGATGCCACCCGTCATA
>VYYJ01003305.1:0-17105 GCA_021029165.1 Cyphoderus albinus | reverse complement strand
ATATTGTTATTTTAAATTGTACTATAAAGGTATGACTTAACCACTTAACTTTAAGATTTAAGACCTTATCATAAGGCAATTTTTTGGTTTCAAGGCAGTAAGAGAACTTGTGATCCACTCAATATTTACATGGATCAGTGCATCGATAAGAGGGTCATTTTTTAAATATGGCGAAGAAAGAAGGTGCAGACATGAGGAGAAAAATAGCTTGAATCCGAGTTTTCCAGTCTACCAGCTACATATGTACATCCTCACTCTTCGTCTTTTACTTTACAAGCTCCATATTTTTCTTCTTTCAAGACTCAATCTATGCAGGGAGCGAGCAATAGCCCCAGCCGCTCCATTTCAAGTCAAAGTCTAAGTCAAAAGCTGGGCACGACTGTAAAAATAAATATTTAATCAGTAAAATGGGAAGATGTATGGGCAGCCTTGGGAAAATTGAATACTCCTCTTTGGTTTTGTACTTTATGTAAGTGAGTAGGAAGTAAGCCCATCCAGACTACGTTCATTACCTTTTTTTGCTTACTACAGACACACTAAGCCATAAATCACATATGAGCATTATTAAGTAAAAAGGCGCTCTGTTCCACTTAACTTCGGTTTTATTCCCTAATTTTCCGTAAACATACGTACGTAGTTAGTTATCAAGAACAAAGTACTCTCCAATTAGAGTTTATCCTTTTCCCCAGAAGTGAATAGAAATAAAAAATGTTGTTCGTATGTACAATAATAAAATAAAATGCAGTATCTCTCTGTAAAGGCTTAATTAACTTACTAATCCTCTTAATGATGATGACAGCATCGTGGAAAACAATTGAGAGAATATATTTCCCTGAAAATGAAGTACAATCAACAAACTTATATGCTGTGTATCTCCACAAACTACAAACCAATGAAGTGACGTTAATAAACAGAACATAACAACACAACTTTTTTTCTGTTTTGCCTGCTTTGCTTTCTGTGTACGCGCACTTCCATTATCCAGTGAAAATGTATGCATTATATTTATTATTAGCCTCTTGTTGTTTTTCCAATTTAAACCCGAGAAGTAGAATACCACGGAGTTTAGAGACAAGTAGTTTTTGGAAGTTTATCAAGGAACAAAAGAGACCTTGATAATCCATTTCATTTGTGCTCCGTCATCATCAACATCGTCATCCTCATCAGCACCGTCGTCTCTTGTCAAAAGCTTTTATACTGCTCTGCTCACATCCACACATTCAACACGATGCTAAATATTGTCTTTCATATGCATTAAGTTAAATTGTATATTACTTTTCGAAGGTATAATTGTAAAAAGAGGATGCTGCCTCTGCTCTGTCGTTCGCTGTTCATGATTGAATGACACTGAAATGAAGTGGCTTTATAGATTGTTTTTCTGAAGGGAACTGGTTAGTGAGCAAAAGAGGATAATATTGAGAAGAGGAGAGACCTCTCAAAATAGGATAGGATATTTTATACTTCTCAACTTTCAGAGAAAACTACTCCGGTTTGCCTGAGCTGTATTAAAATATAGTTTGCTTTGCGCTTCTTCATCTTCTCTCGAGTATCGTCCTCTTGTTGTTGTCATTATTTTCATGATCATCATTATCATCAACGCCAGAAAAAAAGGATTACAATATCGAAGCGGATGAAGGGAGCATTATTTATTTATTATTATTATTGGTTGCAAAATGAGAGCAAGCCTTAGAGAGTGTATCAAAAAGCAGCAAGATTGAATTCAAAATAAAAATTCCTACAAGTTGTATGAAAGCTCATCGAGTCCGCTCACTCTGTCAACTCAGTCACAACTTATTTTGTAGAGGGAGTGAGAGTGCATATGAATGTGCTTCTAAGCCTTTTACCTCCTGCCTGTTGTCACCATTTCCCACCTAGGCCTTTTCCCAACTGATAGGAAACAAAATATTTCGACAAACGCAATGGGTCGGATTCGATGGAGGCTATATCGATAGCCTTAATGTATAAGGTTATCGTTTCCCCTGCTTTCTTTACGAACTGCAAAGGCATTTCGAAATCGGCAAAATCAAATGTAATTTGTCAGAATGTTTAAAAACTGATATTAAAAATATAAAGTAAAACTGATAGGGGAAAAGTGTCAGTCAGTCCAGTCACCGAAATGCAATGCAAAATTGAACTACACTCTTGTAATTAAAATTGTTAAATCACGTGATGGCAAATGTTACAAATATTTTTATTGGGGCTTGAGTCCGTACAGTGGGATTAAAAGAATAGATAAATTATTTATGTCTTCGTGTTCGATGCATTGTCATTGCATTGGGGGTTAAAACATTGGGGGTATTCAAATAAATAAGAAATTTATAGGTGGCAAATAGTCTGGGTGGAAAAAGGCCTAGGCAGCCTGGGGCCTCCGGTGGGAAAAGGCGGGTTAGCATGAATGCAATCAAAATATTACTCGTCACACCATCATTATCATCACGATCGACGTGTTGTCTGTCTCCTAAATAGAAACCGAATAAAAGCTTTTTGTATATGCATTTATTCTCTCGCTTGCTTGTATAGAATAGGGATATTTTCAAGTAAAATGGCGTCCTTCGATATGAACAGAATAATGATAAGCTCTCATAAGGATGCAGAGGCATAGGCAAAGGCATCACCAAAAGCAGCGGCAGCAGCAGTTGTTGCTTTTTCGTCCCTTCTGCCTCTCTGTCTCACTCAAAGTGCCGAACCTCAAACGTCAAATGCATTAATCATTAGTTTTTGGAGAGAGAGCGCTCTGTTCTACTTTATCTGAAAATGACACAAAAAATAAATACGCTCGCACACATACTCACACAAATGCAGACATTGTAACTATTAACTCACTCACTCGCCGATTCCTTCATTTACTCCCACTGGATGGATGTAGTATGCACACACGTCCTTCATCCTTCACTGAACAGAGAGCGAGAGAGGTTTTTGATAGAAATTGAGGAGTGAGATTTTTTGTCCTGGAAATTTATTTATTGTTTGACAGAAAAGCCCTGTCGGAGGTAGAATTCTACCCGGTACATTGTTGTATGTTATAAAGTTGCACAACCTTTTGTTAGTTATTGTCACTTTGAGCTGAGTGCGCTACACCGCCAATCAGAGAGTGAGCCTGCTGTTTCTTGACACATGCTAGACTAGTATAATTTGGCATTGGCAGCCGGCAGCATATGGCACATGGAGGACCTCTGACGATGAGTCTGCAGGCATGTGTGTGAGAAAATGTCTAATTGCCCCTTTCCCCATGGAAAAGAAATCTTTGCAACTACAGTCAGATTGTTACTTTTATTATTGTTGACATTTTCTTGTGAGAATATGCGACGGATCATAGATGAAAGTGGCGTAGCACAGAAACAGCAACTTATGAACCGTTATTTGTCATTGCTTCATTGCTTTTTTGGAGCAGTAAACAGATTGCTTTAAGACATTCGACTTTACATTCAGACGGGCTTTTTATTCGGCTGGACGAATAAATTCCAAATCAAGGATTTAGGTGATTTTCTTTGTAATTCACGGCAACTCAATTACACCAAGTACTGAAAAAGTATCGAATCAGCTGAAATACATAATAGCGACATTATAATAATAATAACGATGGATCCGTTGACGACTGGTGAGTGAATCAAGGGAAATATGAAAGAGGAAACAAAATAATGAGAAAAAGTAAGGACTGAAGTGGAGGAGCGACAGATAGATGGAAAGAGAGAAAAAGAGAGAGAGAGAGAGAGAGAGAAACAAGGGGTAAATAAATAGAAGAGCCGCTGGTGACTTGTTATTTGTACTGCGTTCATCAATTTGAGTAATATTGGGACCTTGGGTACACTAACCCTTTTTACTGCTATTACTCCAATAGGCATGTTGTAGGAATGGAAGCAGCGAGCAAGCGAAAGGACGACCGAGACAGAGACACAATTGGGGAGAGTAAAAGGAAAATCGAATATCTCCACCAGAATTGTATCACCGGTAGCTGCAGCAGTCTCCAGTGTTTCACGTGTACTACTTACATTTCACTTTTGCTTTTCTCTATGTACACAAACTCAGATTAAAATTCTGTAAGGAAAAAGTAAATGTAGGTAGACCGGTAGACTTATACGAATATAATGTATATTTAGTTTGTTTTCTATCCAACTTTCTTTCCCTAAGAAAATATCTAAGTTATCCAACCAGTGGCGTAAGTAGACTTTTTAAGGTGTTGTTATTACTTTCCTTTTTTGATGCATAAAGAGTTTTGTGATTGTGAGGTGAGTAAGCAAAAAAACCTTAGCCGCTTTATTGTAGATGGAACGCCAAACCCACGCCAAACCTCAAAAATTTTTGGCTGACGTCCAATTTTGGTCCTATTGCTCCAACTTCTATTCCATAATACGTAAATCAAATGTAATTATTATTATTATCACTTTGTCTGTAACCGAGGTATACGTAACAAGGACGTCGTGTATAAATCAAGGAAATCCATCACTACTCTTTACCTAATTTTAACCTAGATTAATAGATAATAATAATAGATTTTAACCTAATTTTTTTCGATAGTTCTAAAAACAATAAATTTGTTGGTTTTATTAGACAATTGCTGCCATTGTCGTAATAATTACAGAATAAAAAGAAAGTACAAAGCCCAAGGATATTTTCAATTTTCAGGACCCACCTACCTGTGATATAGTACTCCTGAGGATATTTGACAAGGATCTTGGTTGTTGTTTGCGAAGTTGACAAAACGAGGGCAAATTACACGCCTTTGTTTTCTAGCAAATTACAGATACAGAGTTTTTTGGATGTGAATGCGACCAAACCTTGGATTGGATGTGGATGGAAGAAAAACAAGGTGGGCATGTTTTCTGTAGCGCACACTGAGAACAAAAACAAACATAAGATGCCCGTATGTATTTTTATATTATCCAGTGGAAAAGGAAAGGAAAAACTCGCGTTTGTTAGGAAAGGTAGACCAATAGCAGTGCGACATGAAAATGTGATGTGTGATGATGATGGATCTTGAACAAGTGAAACTTTTTTTACGGTGGGAAATAGCCCAGCCGTTTTCCGGACGGTAACGAACATATAATAATATAGATGTGTTTGTCTGTGCTCTTTCGACCTTTTCAAAATATTTATCTTTTTCTTCTTCTGAACAAGAAGAATCAGAAGAATAAATCCCGAGCGAATTTTGTTTACTTATATTGTACATACAATGTGTAAATGCATGTGAGACTGCAAAAAATAAAAGAGAGAAAAAGAGATGTTACGAAAGAAGAAAGGCTGAAATCATCCATCCGTATCTATCTTATTTTCCCCGGACAAGTAAATAGTTTTGTGCATGGGGGGTATTTACACCACGGAATACATCAGACTCAAAGTACGCTGACTGATTGTTACAAGACCCAGACAGAGAGAACGAAATAAGAAAAAATTGTGCACACTCTTGCTTCTTTTTCTCATTTTCAACCAAGTTACCTGTGTCTGTGTGTGACTGCTATTAATGCGGATTGCCCTTTAGTTTAGTCAAGTCTTATTCATCTTCATCTTCTCATATTCCATTTTCCTTTTACTTTCCTCCTTTCCCTTTCCTTTTCTAGACGTTCGGATGGACAAGAGAGCAAAGTGGAAGTAAAGAATCTATCCATCACGTAGGTTCAACGTGAAACAGAAAAAAGACGATCGGTTGCACGTGGTGTATATCCAATCGAAAAGAAAACTTTATTAAATTATGGTGTTATTAAGTATTGATTGTTTGTATTTCATTAATTTGATACAAAAACCCATGGGTTCACAATAGCCTCCTTAAATCAAGTAGGTTTTAAAAATACTTCAAGTCTCCAAATTCTAGTTAGGTTAGCTAACTTAGGTAAATAGGATGTAATTTCAGCTAGTTTAAGTTTAAGCGAAATTTCTCTGTACAAAAAAAATAGTAAAAATTTAGGACGCCTCGCTTAGTCATTTTCTACTTCTAAATAAAGGTGTTAACCCAAATTTATTGAGGGCAAGAATTCCTAAAAGGATCAATGCTTTTGGTTTCCTACTTTGCGTTCCACCGATCTGATTAATGTGTGAACAAAAATAACTTTGTGATTTGTAAGGTGTTTTGGCAAATACTGAAGTAAAACAAACCTTAACGAATTGACAGAGAACTATAGCTAAATGTCAATGTCAATATCCCCAAACAGTTGAGGACCTGTCTATTGATTTAAAATATTTCACTATAAAAGTTGATAGTACAAAGAGAAGGTGGAACCAACGAAATTTTATTTCATTTAGTATGTAACATATCTTTGCGAGTGTCACTAATAATCTGGCTGAATAATCAAAACGCGTGACATAACTTTTCGCCTTGACTTTGATTTATCGTATTTACTTAGCGGCTGACCTGGCATTTTTACCTGTCCTCAGCTCCTCAATATTGGCCCCATTCGCTGGGACGGAAACACAAACGATCCTTGGAAAATCACTCAGAGCAGTGAAATTGAAAATAATCAAGTGGCTCATTCACCATTTATCCACCTGATCATTTTTTATTTTGTCTCTGCACTGTATATGTATGTGAGCTGTGAGAGTGGAAAAGAAGACGATAATGTGAAATTATACTGGATTATATATGGGGGCAATATCTCGCGTAGATTATACCATCCACACGTCCGTGTCCAGTATATACACTACATAAAATGGAAAGTCATGTTATTTCTTTTTCTGCGCTCCGTTGAAAGACATGTAAAATTGACGGCAAAATAGATCTCAATTTTGGATTAGGATTTCCCCGCTTCTTCCTCCGTGCAGGGAAAAGAGAAGGAGAAAAAGGACAGGTCATAAAGTTAGAACGTGCCTTCCATCTTGATTAGTCAGTCAAAATGTAGTAAAGAAAGACGGAGGAGGAGAAGAGAAGCTTTAGCGTATATAAACTGAGTCTTCATCATCATAGCTTTATTTTGATCATATTAAGTTATACTCAACTCAACTACATTCTCTTTTCTACATTTTCTTTCTTTTTTCAAACAAACTTCCTAACTAGCTATGTGTGGCTAACATACACGAAGAAAGTAAAAAACTCAAAAGTAATGTAAATAAAGAAGTGGAAAGAAAAGAAAGAATCAAGCTCCAAAAGAACTCCCAAAGTATATCAAGAAGAATAAAAATGTAAAGAAGGAGAGCAGCATCCGAAAGAAGAGAGTCTGGTCCTGGTTCTGGTAGTAAAAAAGCAGCAATGGACGAAGAAAGGAAGGAAGGAAAGAAGAAAGAACAAAGTTGGAGTTTATTAGTTTTTTTCTTTTTTCCTTTTCTTTCTTTCGGAACTAGTTCATCTCGTTCCTTCATTTTGTACACCGTGAGCCTTCACCAACATTAGAACGTTCTGTGTAATAAATATATAAATGGAATATGTTTTTTGCTTGTCCCTTTTTTGTTTCATTTTACATTTTCGATTTGGAAAGTGCTCCTAATATACATACAGACAAAGACCATCACCAGAATGTATTCAAGCCGTTCTTTATAGCTAGAGTCAACTTTTTATAAGATTGGATGGAATGAAACAGGATACTGCTGAGAAGACCGGATGCTTAAATTAACTTTGGAAAGTACTATTGTAAATGTTATGAAGTCATATTAGGTAAATCTTAACGCGATGGCAGAAGTTGCACAGTTGATTTCCTCTTTGCTTACCTGTTGAAAAAAATAATGGAAAAGAGAGTTATTAATTGAACAAGTTAATCCACGAATTAAGAAATACTGTCAATCGTACCCTTTAATTATTTTTTGCTTTCTAAAAATTTCATTTTCGTCATCAGTGGTCTTGTCATTTGACTGGGATGATTCTGATTGCAAGCTATTTTCCCCTGAAAAATAATTTTTTTCGTAATTCCTTCCAATTTATCTTAACAAAGCTAACCAATAATTTATTTTTGAACAACTCTCTTTTCCGAAACGGAAACGTCATTTGCACACAAACTGTTCTCTCCAACTACAACCTTTGGTCTTCTTTCCATATGCATGTCTGGCTATGTTTTTGGTAGTGTTTTATATGGAAGCCGGAAGCGGAAAACAAGCAGGAAATGATTTCATTCCAGTGAAACTGACTTTGCTCATTTATTTTTCATTTATTTTATAAAGAGCACTTCAGAAAGTGGCTCTCTTTCTCTTTTCTCTCCTTCTGGTTGTGCAAGCACACGTCCTCTCCTCTTCTGTTCTTCAGCTATTTAGTAATCGTGAGTGAGCAACAAACAAGAGAGGAGAGAAAATTGTAGACATCGGTGCTTGTTCAGTTTTCAGTTCACAGAGTAATCTTGTGAGGACACTCACCCTTTTTGCTTGGTGAAATTCTCGAGCAAGTTAGTTGGTAAATTTCAAAAATGAATGCATGGAATGTGAGTGAGTGAGCAAAGAGTAGGAAAGGTAGAAAAAATGAATACGCCACTGCTCCGTATACGGACTGTGTATTTGTGTTGTTACATACCTTGAGCAAAATACAAGTTTACTGTTTAGGTACGTATAAATTCAACATGTGCTTTCGTAGAGCAAACGTGACCTATTACGAGAGCTTTTGGAAATGTAATATTTATGTTTATTTTCACATTCTTGAAGACAAGACAAGGTGAAAGCCTGGCTTGTTTGAAATTGCCTGAAAATAAATAAAAATTCCTGGTAAAGCAAGTAGAGAGGTTATTAAAAAAACAAGAAGCTTTTGGGGGATGTCAATATTCATACTAGCTTGGCTAGGAAAAATATTTCAGTGGAGGAGTTTCAGCTACAATAAATTTTATTTATGTGCTCCTCTGGAGAGTTTACAACTGTGATTGTGGAACTCGGTGGAATTGGTATTATGAATTAATAAATATGAAGAAAGAATGTCGAAAACTGAGAAGTTTTTACAGCCTGTCATCATCAAAAAAATCTTTGACAATCTGAGCAGCATGTGAGCTTTAATAAGGTTTCTACAGTAGAAAAAAAGAAAATAGTTTTGAAATACAGCAGTAGTTAAGCTATACTGGCGTCATTTTAATTGTCGTCCTCCTAAATATTGTAAACAGTGAACGAAACGAATTACTTCTAAACGTCAGTGTGTAATGATTAAACATGGCGAGGTCAAAGTTATTTTTATGTTCACGCTTATAAGCAAAATATTTACGCATGAGTTAAAAGATTGAGGCAACGATTTTTCTCAACGATTTCAATAACATGTAAGCAATGAGTGAGGATTACTGAGAGAAAATCACATTACAATTTTTAAGATTTTAATACAACAATTATACGAAGGTGATATACAAATGTACATATTTATTTTGGAATGAATTTAGATATATTTGAAGTCACTAACTAATTAAATGTATACATAATAAATATATTTGATGTATGTGAGCAAATTATACAAAATTAAATACAACTCTAATCAGAATCTTTTTGAGTCATAAAATAAATTCATTTAAATTTGAGTCATTTAAATTTGTGAATCGATACCTATTTTACTATAAAATGTACATATGTATATAATTGCTTGACGCTTTATATTGAGGACAATTCACAAAACTCCGTCAGTATCTACCTTAGGTAGATTTCATATTCATTCATTCTCAACACTATATGTTTTATCGTCTTTCATAAAGTATGTAATTTGTGAGAAAGGTTTAAATTGTTAATAGGTTAAGAAAATATTGTTTCTTTTGGTTTGAAGCAGCTTCCTTCCAACAAAACTTGAATCAGTAGAATCTACTGATTTCAACATTTGTCGCAGACAGCCACCTTCCTTCTGTTCAGAACATTGTATGTACTCGCTCAACTAAAAAATTCCCTCTAGCCATTATGCACAATTTACTGTACATTCCTATTTCATATTTATAAATTCATAGACATACTCCACCACAAGAGACGGCGAGTGAAGCGAGTAAATTTATTTTTACATTAGAACGGCGAGGCAAGCAAAACAATACAACTCATAACAGTTAGAGTGATGCCATTGTGAATAGAAAATTGTAGTAATAATAACCCACAAAATTACACATCATTCTTCGTCTTATGAGTCTTGGAACTTCCTTGTTTGAAACTTTAATAAATGGCCTATTTTCTTTCGTCCGTCCCTTCTTCCTTCTTCCCTCTCCTCCTTTCATTTACCACTCAAAACATTTTGTATTTTTTATGACCGCCTCCATCTCCATCATGACGATGATGGCCGTGGCGTGGCCAATGAGAAAAACAAAATCTACAGGAAGTATTCAAGCGTGAAGTGGAGAGAAAAAGACGAGACGTCTTTAAAACCATAATAACAATAATAGCAAGAAAACTCGCAATAAGTCTTCAAAGAAAAGTCCCTACTGATGAACACTACTAGAACTGCTGGAATTGTAAAGGAACGGAAGATGAATTTCTGCTCTGTGCCTGGTTTCATTTGACTATAGGCATGTACAATGTATAAACATTACAATATTCCGCTTTTCTTAATTACACATTGTGAATACCAATTCAAGAGAAAATTCTCCACTCCTCAGATTATTATTTTTTCTTGTTCATTGTACATTCATTCGTTTAAGACAGAAAAGTGAAACAAAAGCGTGAAAAGGTGTTAGAATGATTATCATCATTTTCTCGTAGTGTGTTTTTTCTTTCACAAAATGGAATATTAAGGACTGTGTAGTTAAGGAACATCCGTGATAAATGCTCCGTGTATCGCATTTCGTTTTCATTCTCCATCTCCAATTCACATATATCCACAAACTTGTCGAGTCGTTCGGTTACTCCTGATGGCGAAGTAAATGTGTAGGAAGAAACAAGCAGTGTTATTACTGGAGCACAATTATTATTTTCTTTTTGCACAATTTACACCATATATATTCATTCGTCCCTTGTGCGAGGAGAGGCAGTCGTGTTTTCCCAAACAAAACTGGCTACAGCTGCCGTAAGTAGAGTTATAGTTAGAGAGGAGAAAAGTTGGGGAAAAGAAACCTTATCAAGCTCTTGCTTGCCATGGAGTCTTCTTCAGCAAGACTGCCGGCATCGTTGATCGTAGCTAGCAAGCAAAACGAAAAACATTAACAATGGACACAAATGACAAGCAACTTTGCCTTTCTTTCCTCGGAAGAAAAGTAAACGTAAACTAACGCTCATTTTACACATTGCGTATATGGATTGTTTATAAGACGAGGCCTTAGTTAAGATGTTTATGAGCACACAGATAGACACAGAGAACCCTTTTTCACCAGATTCTCTTTCTCTGTTTTGAGTAGAAAGCTAGAAATCACAAGAAAATGAACAGCGAGCAAGGGAAGTATCTTTCTCTTTGAATTTCCACTACTACTGCAGTGCTATCATTATCAGCAGTCAAACAGAGAAAACATCAGTGAAGAGAAAGAAAATTCTCAAGAGTATAATCAAAGGACCTGCCTCCACACACCAGCAATGGGTTTTGTATACACATCAGAATCATCTTTTTCCGAGTTGGTGTGCAATGCAGTAATAATAATCTTTCGCTCCTTTTCTTTATATACCTTTAGCTTTAGTCGTCCTTTATTATCACGTGTAGATCAGTCTGTAATAGGGAACACTGCACATTTTCTCCATTTCGGGTTAGCAAACGGGGAAAATTTTCTTTCTTTCTTGATGTTATTTTGTATCTTCTTTGCTTTCTTGATTGGAGTCGGGACGAATGAGAACAGAGACAGTGGTGGTGTTGCAACTGCGAGCAAGAAAATGATTTTTTATACTGACAAAAATTAAGCGTCCTTTTCTCGCTTTCCGGGAAGCTGGCGAAATTACGAGAAAGGAAGAGGGCGTCTGTTAATGACAACCTATACATATTGTCCATTATTACTGTATCTTGTGGAGCCTTTTCTCCGAGCGTATTATAGTGTATATAATGCAATAATAGGTCGTTTTCATGTATGAACACTTCTGCAGGATACTAATTCGTTAAGTTAGGAAAAAGCTTAATTGTGTCAGAAATTTTTTAACTACTTTGAAAGAAACCGTCCTGTAACACTGCGGTGGTCAGTTGGACAAGAAATAAGGAACAGATAATAAAAGATTTTTAGTTGCATTTAAGGAAAGAACAAGTTTGTGAAAATGTTTTTGGCATCACAACACACACTGTGGAGAATGTTGCAGAGGAGTGTATTGCATTTCGGTGGAGAAAAGGAATTTCCGTATAAGTCAGTAAAGCCCCATTTAAGTATGAAATATGAGACGCTCTCCCTCTTTAAAAAATGGCCATGAGTATATCTAAAAAATGAGACTAGTCATCATCCCCGTCTTGTGCCGATGTTTCCTCAAGAAGACAAGACAGAAAATACGCTGGGCCGTTGTTCATTTACATCATTATCATTATTATTACTCCAGTGTATGTTGTGCTTGTATTATTATATTCACCGCATGTGCTGTATCAACCAGATTGACGATGGAATAGTGGAGGATCTTGTACTTTCTAAAGAGGTAGATTTATTTTGCAAACAAGTGATGTTATGCAAAATCGAAAGTTTACTTCATTTTAGTTTGTCTTAGCGAGAAAACGTGCAATGTAAGAAAATATGTCGTGTTTCATATTTCCCTTTAAAAACTTTTTACAAGAATAGAAGAGCAACGAACCAACTTTGTCCATCTAGTTGAAGCACCAGATGAGTGAAAAATGACTGGTGTGTTGTGAATAATTTTTCTAGATAACTTCCATGTTTAAATTCTTAATACTCACAACTGGCTCAGGTTGTACTAACTTGTAGCATATTTTCTGCCATTTCCTCTAAAAATCCTTACTTTGTTTACAATTTTTCAAGTAAATGGAAGAAAAAGGGAGTGTGTGTTTTGGCTGCACACAGTGGGGAGCCTTCCCTAACATAAAATGGGTCCTTTCCAAGAAATATAGCTTTGTATTTAATATGAAAGAAATACTCATGTATAAAAATGAGCACAAGGTTTTAAGGTTTTAAAAAAGTGACAAGAAGGCGATTCCATATCACACCATTGTGAGTACGGAACACGGTTGTTTGCCACTTTTGGATCAGAAAGTTTTGGGAGGTAACCAAAAAGATATATGACTTCCAGGAATATTTTCTTATATGGTCCTCTAAATTTTTTCCTTAGTGAACACTTCACTTTACTGTATGATATTATGAGACATTGAAATCTTTAAGAAAGGTATGAGTTCAAAAAGGATCAGACATCAGAGTCTTGCTTACCTTTGATGTTTAAACTCTTCAAATCGATTTTTATATATTTTTGAACGGCTCATTACACTTTCGTTAAATAGCTAATTGTCTAAAAGTGGAAGCTGGTATTGAAATTGAACTAAAGGACAAGAATTAAATTTAGCCTTCGGGCATTCTCTCATATAGTTTTTCTCCTAGCTTCTCCTGGATGATACAAGTTGGTAATTATTGATGCCTAAAATCTACTTCTTGGAAAACTTCGTTTGCTTGAATGGCATTAACCCTTTCACTTAAAGACGTCAAGTCTAGGACATTTGAAGAGAGGATTTTAAAAAGAGACTTCTTTTTCCTGTCATTGGTTTGGAAATTGAAGTCATCAACGGAGCGCTGAAGCAAAATATTTTTTCTTAGAGAAATCGTATCATCGTCATCATGAAAGTTTCCGTCATCGTCAAAAACTGCTCCATTTGTCCGTTATAAAAATATAGGAAAATATAGAGAAGTATAGCCAAGTCAGTTAATTAGTTCCACATCACTTTATTTACTTTTCCAGCCACTTTCCCTCAATTAATTTGAGCTCAAATGAATTTTTATTCGTGCTTGATTGCCCAACGACTCTTTTGGAGGAGAATTGAGCTTAAGCGTGTGTTATGGGGCCTGTCTATATTCGACACACTCCACTAGCATAGAGAGGAGACAGAGAAATATAGTTAAATGCGACAGTGAGCTTTTTGAAGAAACCATTAAATGATGCGGAGTGGCACATTACATAGAACGTACTTGAACCAACATGTTAAGCCCAGAAGCATTAAGGATTGCTGGAATGTACTTTAATGTTCATTCAGTTCAGTGAAAAAGACGAGTTTACCAGTAAGAATTTTTTGAGAACGCACAGCTCGGCTCGTTACATACAAAATACATATGCATTAGGGAGAGAGAAAGAAAATATTTTCTATTCAACTCTTTAAAAGGCTCGAAACGTTGCGTGGCTAGCTAAAAGTGGAAAAAGGAGAGAAAATGTTCTGATTAGAATTGGAAATGATTTATCAACATCCTCCTTCCGGTGGAAAATAGAAGTTTGTGTGCTTGTTCTACCCAAATGCAAACTGAATCAACTTTTCTGCTAAAGCATGCTACTATGTATGTATAAAAAATTTAACAAAAATCTCTTTTTATACGACAGTCTAGAAAGGGAACAAATGAAGCTCTAGCCCAGCCTACCATTAAATTTGAAGTCCCGTTAGCATTCTTGATCTTTGCCGTCACCATAAACTCATAACATCAGAATCGCAATAAAATTCAATTCAACTGTTCCATAAAGTTTTAGTTAACACAAGGTGTTTGTGTAGTATACAAAACTATTGCATGACCATCATTATTTCTACTTTACACATTTGAAAGAATTGATACAAAAGTGCTCTTAATATAAAATAAGTAAATTCACCGGAAAGAGAAAGGAAAGTTTTTCAAATACAACGTTTTTGAATTGGAGGAATACAATTTTTCTCAAATAGAATGACAACCAAAAGAAAACAAGCGGATTGTAAATTTCTTCTCAAATGTTAATCTTGGAAGATTTTTCAAGAAAAATCCCTGGAAATTGCAGAAGCACATTTGTATTTGTATTTGTATTCCCCACTGGACCAGAAACGATGATGCTGCTGTGTTCCTATCAACTATACCACACATACCTGTACAATGTTTTCTTTATCCCACCACACACACCACTGCTGCAAATGCTATTATTGATTACATTTTCCATCGCAAAGAAGAATAACAAAGCTCAGAACAGAGAACACAATTCTCGGAGTTGTTGTATTTTAAGTGCGCACACATCCGGATTATTCCACATTCTTCTCCGGAGCAGTGCCAAGGGAGGGGAAGGGAAACAGAAGGAGCCGGAATAAAAAATATTGGAGAAAGATGAACGAAACGGAGGGCAGAGTCAAACACAAATTTTCTTGAGCTGGCAGTTTTCTCGACCCTCGAGAGACCGCAAAGGCTGAGGCAGAAAAGCATAAGAAATATGTCCTGCTAATGGTTTGTGCTACTTACAAAAAATGCATGCATAACGCGCCGAGGCGAGTGAATAATCTTCAAGTTAAGGCACGAGGCAGATAAAGAAAGAAGGGGAAGTGGAAGAATGCAAACATAAAGTGGAAAGAATGAAGCCATACACGTTGATTATCTAAGAACTCAACTACTCAAGGAAATTGCAAACTAACTAAAGCAGCACAAACAATGCTCTTCATTTAAATTCAGAAAGGAGTGCTGCTGCTACATAGTTTGAAATTGTGAATAAAAGCATTATTATTATTATTTTATTAATAATGGTAATAGTAATAGGGAAATATTTTCCATTCTATTGCCTTGAGGTATAGGAATCAGCGAAAAACACTGAAAAGAACTGGATTATAATATGACTCTGAGGATAACGATGATGCATGGCAAATGGCATGATATACCCTCTGACCGTCAATTTATAAAGGCAAGTTTCCGCCGATAATATTAAGTAAGTAAAAGCATGTGCCTGACGTCAGAAAATAAGATTAATCAATGGGTAAACTCGTAGCTGTACGAATGCGACTCTTTTTGTGTGTGTAAAAGCATCCATATAATAAATATGTGTTCTGGGCTCTGTATTTACATTAGGTATAATATAATAATGCCACCGCACGGACCACCATCAACCATCTCCTCGTTTGCTCGTAGTTGCCACCATTATAGCTCGAGAGCGGAAAAACTTTGAGGACGAGACGAGAGGAGGACACGGAGAAAAACATAATATTGCTGACTACGCTGACAATCACTTTTCCTTCTCTTCGATGCATTTTCCAGGAGGAGTAGTAGAAAGCGGCTTACTATTTACCTAAGTGAAGTTTTTAGCTCAGCTCAGCAAACTAAAAAGTGTGCGGAAAGCAAATGAAGAGTCTCTACTCTCCTCTGAGCACTCTGTGAGAACCGAGTGAGTTTTTTTTTCGCTGAAGAGGAGGACTAGGAAGAAACTGTAAATTTCAGAGGAGAACTCGAAAATTTACTTTGGTTTCTTTTTCTATTTGCTTTTCACAGAGAAGTATTCTAATAATGTTTTCTCCTGCCGCCTCTTCTCTCGTCTACTGCTGAATGGGTCTTTTTTACCGATGCGGGGCAAACGTACATTACAGAGATGAGAGAATGACGATCACTACTACAACAATGATGATGATACCCAGAGCAGGGAGGAAACGAATAAACCTTCCTCCGACGATATATTTTGTTAACGTTCTAAGCATGTAACGCATTCCAATCTAAAATGTTCCAGCGCTGCGTATGTAATGCTTTCCAATTTCTCCCCTCTCATTTCTCTCTCACTCTCTTTGCTCCGCGAACAGAGCAAGCGGCCCAACTGGAAAGTGCATGCATGCATACCTACAGTTAACATTTCTCCTTCTTTTGTTAGGTTGAGCTCCTTGGATCTTTCTTGTTTGATTTTACAAAGGAAAGGAGCTGGAGTCGTTATTTTTAAACTGTGTTAACAAAGCACCACTCTGCTACTATTACCACTACTGCATAGCTCCGAGCAAGGAAAAATAAAAGAAACGGGATCCGTAACAATTCTTCGACTATAAACTATATTTTCTTAGAATCGCAACCTCGTCTCGTCTCCTTCTCTCTGTTTCTCTCTTCTCACAAACTCATTCTCAATTTTTCAAGTGGAAGAAATGGAGAAAACTGCGATCATCATCATCATTGAGATCGCCGCGAATATTTCTGAATACATATGTGACGCAGTGAAACATAAGGAAGAGAGAGGGGATCCTGCCGACTTTACAATGATCATGATCATCATGATGGTGTGTGATGGGAATGATTTTGTACTTTACTACTACCAAGGAACCAGACTGGCAGACTAAAGAAAAGGAGTGAGCGCTGAGTAGAAAATAAGAAAAGAAGGCACATTTTCTGCGGACACCTACCTTCTGTTTTTCTTTATTCTCATTCTACTTGCTGAAGGTTCGAGTTCCGAGAAGGAGA
>VYYJ01003304.1:0-17107 GCA_021029165.1 Cyphoderus albinus | reverse complement strand
CACTTAAATATACCCATGCTCCAACCAATTTAAGATGCAAATTTTCTAAGTAATTAGTAATCCCAAGAAGTTGTACAAAGATAAGACTAATTTATCAAATACCCAGAAACACATGGAAATATTATTACATGAAGCCGAGTTTGAAATGGAAATATTTTTCGAGTAAGTAGATGAAATTCATATCAGAGGATAGACGTAGTTAATAATAGCGATACGTTAGGTAGGTAACATCTCATCTTATCAGCCTATTAAAAGTAACTACTACTTTGCAATGCAATGTAATGAAATGCACGTAGCGCGATGAGCTGTCAGCATGTTATTTTGGATACGTTTCTTTTCTTTGAGATTAAAGTGTAGAGGTATAAAATGGTGGAAAGGTATAGATTAGATGGATAGATTGGAGCATAGGTAAACATTTTCCACTTAAATATATAGCCAAACAGGGAGTTTTATTTGAAGAGAGTAGAAGATTGAAATAGAGAGAGAAAATACACAAGTCCTTTTAACCGCTTCTTTCATTTCCTTCGAAACTACAAAGCAACTTATTTGTATCCTCCTTTCTCATCAACACGACTATCAGCATCAACATCATCAACACCATCATTAGATTTCTCTCCAGCGTTGGCTTGTTGCCTGCGGAGAATCACCATCATCATTATCAGCATCATCAGCATTAGAGTTTCGGACGGATATTAGAACTGCTCTTTGGGCTCGCACTAACGTACATTCACTACAAACACAATCCACACACACACGGTCACGATTCAAATCACTGGCGAAGTTCATCTCGAGTTGGAAGGAGGAAAGCAATGTGATTTCGTATTAGTTAGTAGTAGCATCTGGGAGAAGAGTGAAGTGAGTAAACTACCATCGCACCACCGCCACCACCATCCTATCATCAGCACCAAGAAAGAAAGAGGAGCAAGACAAGTGCAATACCAGAAGTACAATGTTCAATGAATGTACATAATCACAAAATGTCTTTTGGCCGTGTTGTTTTGTTATGTATGTTACCGCTACGAGTGTAGTAAGTTTAATAGTAATATTAAACTACCCAAGCTCCAAAAACCTGTCTTCTTTCCACACAGAGAATTTTCCCTTTTCCTACTCGCCTTCCTGTTTTCCTTACTCTCATTCACAAACAAACTGCACAGAGAGAGAAAATCCAAACTCTCTCTGCTCTATCCACATCCTACCTACTTAATAATATGGCCTTACCATATCAAATAGATTTTCCATTCATTTCAGTTTAGACGTTGAAAACGTAATCTCGAATCTTGTTGAGATGGCCAAACAAAACCGAAATCTGCAATAATGGCAAGATGATACTGGGAGATCGTTCCACCTAAAATCCGGAGACCACTTATTATTATTATATATACATACACGACTTTCTTCCTCTGCTCCATTATCTTGCTTCCTAATATTTATATAAATAATACAAGTTTCGACGTTACGTTAGATCGCCCAAGTAAAAGTAAAACGTTTGCTTGCTTATCGCCACCATCACCATCACTGCTCGCTCCAGCTTTTGCATGGCATCATATCTAAAAAGTAGGTGGTTCGCCTCGTGTTATACGATATTCGTCCGTTACATCATTGAATCTGCATTTACGCTGTAGATGCTGATCTAGATCCGGGGTAAAAGGGCAAAATCCGTGGATGGATGCATATTATTGTGTGCCATGTTTCTGCGCTCACAATTTTTACAATTATTGCTCCCCTTATAAAAAGATATGTGTGGGTAAAAAGTAGAATGCATTTATATACTCACTACTACTCACTAAAAGCGGGACGAAACTGTCTCTGACCAGATGAAACCGCAAGTTTGAACAAATAAAATTTAACAATGTTGTATGTAAGTAGAACGTCTGTTTCCTCATCTCATCTCATCCCGCTTCACACAAGCAACACAATCAAATCGAAAAGGGACCGCAGTCACAGTTATAAGTAGAGACGAGGGCTTTTTCGAAAAGAGCAGGAGCTGGAGCAGCAGTGACAGTGGTAATATTACAGTTGAGTTGAATGAAGCCAGCAGCGGGAAAGTAACTCAAGTAACTGTTTAGTTAGAGAGCCGGTCGCCCTTCTCATTCTCATTTCTTTTTCCTCCTTTCTTCATCTTCCTACCTTATTACAGTTGAGTTGAATGAAGCCAGCAGCGGGAAAGTAACTCAAGTAACTGTTTAGTTAGAGAGCCGGTCGCCCTTCTCATTCTCATTTCTTTTTCCTCCTTTCTTCATCTTCCTACAGAGATCAAATCAAGTTGGGGAGGAAGAGTGGGAAAAGGAAAGCAGAGGAAAAGCAGGAAGGGAGAGAGATGGGTAATTCAAGAAAAAGTCAGACCCATGTAAATAAATACATGAATGAACGCTGTTATGCCATGCTACTACTATTACTATTCTCTCCCACTATTCCCGAGAAAAGGTTGCTTCACTTATACTTACTTAACTCTGTTATATTATCTCAGTGAGCCTTCTCCTTTTTTTCTTAGGTCAACATTTACTCGTATAATAGAATATCGGAAACGATTCCAAGAACACCAGAGAAGCAAGCTGCTTCATAGCAAGCAAGCAGCATCTGTACTCAATATTCTCCGAAAGAATATCTAATTTCATTTTATTCACCCAATGCATCTTATATGTATGTATATAAAAATAAAGAAAAAAAACTCGAGTCTATCAGGATCACGTTTTATACTTTGCCAAGAACACCGAACCACTACCACCACAATTTCATAGAGGAAAAAAGGAAAAAACTTCTGAAGGTATTTTCTTTCTTCTTTTACTAAGGTACTACTATATCCAAGCATCTAAAAATATAACGAACGCACATAGAGAGAGAGGCGAGAGTGTGGACACTCATTCAAGCTTTTACCATTACCAACTAAACTAAACTCTGTAAGTCTGACTCAGTGATAACCAACAAAAAATGTATCTAAGTTCAGATATTATGGCTAGCTGTACGCAAGGTTCCGTTTTCTTAGCAAACTAGTTAAGTTCAAAGAAAGAGAAGAGATTCTATGAGGAGAAGACATTACAGGATTCTGGAGAGAAACCCATTGTGAAAAGAAAAAGAAGAAGAAAAAAGAAAGAAAAAAATAGACGAGGAGCCGCATCTTCTCTTCACCGCCACTACATACAACTAACTTACTTATTTGCTTCTCGTGGTCTGCTTGCCATACCACGTAACATTACATCTCGTGTGTGATGTGATATTATGTTGTGTTGTATTAATATAATCTAAATATTCGTGATTTTCTCGAGGATCGAAAAGATGTGTAAGTTTTTCTCTTGAATAGACTTAGTTGACTTACTTTTCCCTAATATTGTGTGACTGACTCAAGTGAGCGGGTGAGTGAGTGAGTGAATGCAGAGTGTGTGAGTGTGAGTGAGTAAAGCTTCCTTTTGAGCTCTTAACTTGTGTGCGAGTGAGCAAGATTCGACTTGCACGTTAAAGTAAAGCACAGTGTCAGCGGTGTTGGCGGTTTGCTAAAGTATTTCCTAAGCCTTTAGCTTTGGTTTTGTAAGTTTCCCAGCGAACCAGAAAAAGTAGCAGGAGAGAGAGAGAGAAGTAGCAAAGAAGTGGATGTGATGCAATGTGAGTGTGTGTGCTACTATTTCTATTCTGTAGCACGGAGGCTGGCACCAGCACCACCAATATCGTATTAGATAATGTGTATAAAAGTTAGAATTGCTTGCTTGCTTTTCCTTGCTTTTGCTTTGCTTTGCTTACTTACTTACTCGTGGAAAAGAAAAAGTTTTTTCCCAAAGTCTACCTAAATACGTGGTCGTAACAGTAATAGAGGTTCCGGATATTACAAATTTCACACAACTTTAAAAACTTATTCAAGTAGTTTATCGCTCGATGGGAAACGGGAAATAGAAAATGTTCGACGAGTAAAGCTTTAAGCTTTCAGTAGTGGAAAGAAGGGCGATACAAATACAAGATACGGAAAATATGGATTGTAACAAAATTTCAAACCGACTTTCTCGACAAAATGCTGACTGAATCCTTACAAATGCTTTCGTTATTTCATTCTATTCTACTTTAGTGCTCCATTCAGCGTCCGTCTATGTATGTAAGTAAAAAGAATCTGATTTCTAAATGTGCATTAACAGCTTTGAATTTAGCCTCATTAGAGCTCTATTTTCCTCGCAGTTCACATTTTAGATCCCCATCAACTAATCAAATGACGAAGAACATGACATGAAAACGACGAGCCAACAATCACACCGTTTCCTTATCTTCGCAACTCCCTTCTTTAATACGTGGAAGTGGACGTGGCCGCGACCCCAGCAGCGCGTAGTAATTTAATGGTTTAATATAATATAAATAGAAAAAACATTTAAGTCTCTCGTCTTTTCTTCTTTTCATATTACAGAGGGTAATAAAAATAATAAAGAGTCATTTTCGTCTAATTATGACATTGCATGGATCGCCTAACCAAATCGACTCTGAAACAAAATTGAAACAAAAGCCACGAAGAATAAAGAAGACATGAAGATCGTAAAAGACGTCGTCATGCACGAATCATAATTCTTTCTTCATTTCTTTATCGACAAGTTTTTTTGCATCTCCATTGAAATCGCCACCACGGCATCATAAATCTAGGTATAATGTGCTTATTATTATTGCAGAAAAATCTAAGGAGCGAGATTGATGAAAGAAGCGATATATTATCCCATTGTTACTCTGATTAATTGCCTATTGTCTTTCGCCCTTTTTCATTCTCTCTCAGCAGAGCTATTTGGATCACCTTTGTAATTGCAGGCGGGCATAAATGGAGCATTCACGACAACCGGTCAACTCAACCTACGTACGTACAAATACATAGGTATATGAGCGAGTGAGTGACTGAGTGAATGCATAGTTTCAGTTTGTTTATTAAAAAGGCACACTCGATTTTTATCCCGATCATATCAAGCCTGAAATGAATCATTTGAAAGACTTCCATCACAGTATCACGGAAAAGGTTAAAATCACTTTTAAAGGACCTCGAGCATGACTTGAGCATGTTTTCATTTTGACCACAGAGAAGAGTAGAATAATCGCTCGGGCGAATTAAAAAGCGGGTCGTTAATATCTTTTATGTTTTCAGTAGTGAGCTGAAAGCAATATTCTACTACTCACTCTGACTCTGACTGATGCTTATCTGCCACTTTAATAACTTATCATAATACTTATATGGCTTTCCCAAATTGACATGTATGTACAAGGTGAAGTCCGAACCGGTATGAAAATATTTGTTCACCCAAGGAATTCTTTTCAGATTGCTCCATTCTTCTCCAATCTAATGTATCACTCAAAGGCATTTTGTCTTCAGTCTAATTACTTTCCGTGGTAATGTAATGTTGATGCTTATCTGAAATGAAATCGTTTCGTAGTTTGTTGTCGAAAACAAAAGAAAACGTTGTTATTAATGCCAACGAACGAACGAGACACATACGGAGAGAGAGATTCATTTTTTTCTGTCAAATGCTTGAAAGATCACACGTGTACAACTAATTGATCCAGGAGAAGCGAAATATCCTGAATGAGGTGAACCTAATATAAAACAAAGGTGTAGAGGTTGAATGCGCTCAGATAAGGAATCCTTAGAGGCGTGAATTGTGTTTCGGTACCAAGTAAGCAAGCAAAGGCAAAATGAAATAAACCAGTTAGGCAAACTGTGGCAAAATAATCTTATATCTATCTAATAAATGCCTGTTTGCTTCCAGCCCTTTTCTTTTGTGCAATTAAACACGAAGAAGGAGAAGGACAAAAGGAGTAAGTGAACCACGAAACCAGTGTACACTTAATATTTTATATTGCTCCTTCGCTACAGAATTAGAAAGTCATCATCATCCAAGCAACATCGACATTACTTTAGTTTTACTTGAACCTAGCCTAAATGAGATCACAGCAAACCGTTACCGTTTATGTGCCCTTTTCTATTTTTGTTTCTCTTTTCATTCATCCGGAGATGAAACACGCAGGCATATGTTATTTCATGTATTATTGCCTACACAAATACACAGAGCTGGAGAATGGTGCAGAAACGAAGCAAACTGAACTTCTGCTGCTGCGGAAAGATTTTCTCGGAAAGGAAAAGAAAAGTTTTTTTTAAAAGAAAACAGTTATCTAAATGCTTCTTTCTTGCCGATTCTTTCATCTTTTGTGAAACTTGCCACTGTGGGGTACCGTACACATTACATACACACTCACACACACTCGCTCAGACAGAGTGCAACTTTGTAGTCACATTTAAGTTTACAAATAACATAACCATAGCGCACACTACACATACCTATATACAAAGTGACGGAAGCCGAAATATAAGAAAATACGTACAAAGTTTGTAATAGATCGTAAGTTGGTAAGTGGGAAAGAGATAGAAAGAAAGAGAGTTTAGGTTTCCACATCTTTGCGTATGTTTCCTTATGTTGCTTCATTTCGGATCGAAAACGAGCTGATAAAGTAGAGAAGTGGAGGCAGACGATGTGCCACTGTGTACTTAGTTGTAGCTGTGTAGCTTCTTGCAGTAGTCCATGCATATGGTAATATTTCTTAATTATCAAAAGCTATTTGTCGTAAGCCATAAATAAGAAAATTAAGACTCAATATTTATGAGCCAATTTTGTTCTTAATGTGTTTCCACACAGATTTACACTGACACCGTTGGCCCCGGAGATGTTCCTATTCATATTCATCAAGAAGAGCGCCCCTGCTTCCACTCTCCTCTTCTTCTTTGTTGCTTTCCGTTCGCTTCGTTCCCTTTTCCCTTTCTTCTTCTTCGTCTTCTTCTTCCAACAACAATTCTTCTTTTCGTGTGCTTGATTATGTCTCCATGAAATAGGTAGCTTCTTCGTGGCTACTCAACTTGTACAACTGCAACAACTCCTAGTACAGATATCTCACTCGAAATCTGTGTGCGGGAGTCTCCGTCTTCTAGGACAAACATTGAAACAGAGAACATTTATTTTATTCTCTTCCTCTTTTCCCTCTGATCTTTGTGCCCATTGTAAAAATGTATAATGTAACATAAGCAAAGCAAAGCAAAGATAACATCCTCAACTCAAAGATTTCTGTTTTCTAGAAGAAAGCAAGGAAATAAAAGAAATACCTCTTTTGCTTTGCCACTATTACCGCTACTCACAGCCGCTGCTCCTACCGCTACCAAATGCTTGCAACTGCAACCTTAGTACAAAGTACCAAATGCCTTTGTCACATCTGTGCTTTTCAAACAGCAGTAGTGTTGTTTTCCAGCCAGAAGAAATCTCATTTTCTGTCTTTTGTTCTTACAGAATTGTCTGCACTCCGACGAAGTGTCTCTTCATCAAGTTTCACATGAACCACTGTGAACACATACGTATAAATATAGTATCTACAATCATCGCAACGCTTCCTTTTCTCCTGTACTCTTTGGAAGAGCAATACTGACAAAATGCCCAGAATTATGTAATGTGGTACAGACAATAAAGAAGAGTTTGTTGCATTATCATCTCCCTAAACTTGAAAGATACACCAGTTTTTTTTTCTTTGGAATACCAAAAAAGGGTAAAATCTCGAATAAAAGGAAATATTATGTGTTTTATTTTATTTTTATTATTGAGATGGCGAGCAGTTGGTGGTGGCGGTGGTGGAAATTAGTAAAAATGTTGCATTAACATAATGCACCAAGTTCGTTGCTTTATTTTATTTTATGTAAGCATTTGCCGACTTCACAATGTAACACCTCCAGTTCACACTTCTCCGAATTCCATAAAAAAAACAAAAGAGGAAAGGAGAATGAAAACCTGCTCTTGGCATAGCAAAAAGCAGACATGCACAAGAGAAACATACACAGATGTCGAGTGGAGTCAAAGGAAAAAAGGCGAAGTTAAAGCAATCGTGGAGTGAGTGAGTCGTGATACCTAAACTGTTGTAAATTTCACTTCTTTACAAGATTTACCTTTTTCCCCACTTTACGTTCCCTGTTTTCCACATTTTTATTACGATATTACACAAAACTAAATTCCCATTGATTCTTGCTCTTGTTTCGTAATGAAAGTCTATAATAGTAAATGTTCCATTACAGTGTACATGAGGCAAGAGATTTCAATTATATAAAAATCACGTTGATTATCATCACGCAATAAGCCTCTTTGCTGCTTCACCAGAACCCATTTCATTAGTAGTAATGCTGTAACTGCTTTCTTTGAATTTCTACCCACTCACAACTGTTAGCAAACACAACGCCTTTAGATCATTGTATTTTTATTTTCCCACATTTGATTAAAATAAGGTGTTCTCAATTTTCAATGCAGACTCATTAATTAAATGTTCCAGACAGAGTAGGTATCCCGTTACACTACATTCCATAAGATTACGTAAGTAAAGGTTTTACGATGAAATAATTCTTGTCGTCTCGCGTTTTTCTAATAGCACGGCACATACATAATTTAAAGTAAACAATAATAATAATCAGGTCAGACGTTATTTATCGTCCGCATTGAAAAGTTACAAGCCCGGAATCTGCAGAAAACATGACACGAGGAACGAAGGTCGTGCATAATTTTGTTGTGCAAAGAAAACTTTACCCCGAATGACAATATTTATGTACGTAGAGGCAATTAAAAATTGTTTTCATATTTCCACCAAAAAAATGACCACAAAAACTTATGTACAATACTCGTGTTGTTAAGAAAACAAAACCTTGGATAAAACATGAACATAAGAAGTTTCCGCATTCGTTGTATACATGAACTTTGCATTAACGGCGCCTTCAGCTTTTTCTAAAGCTGAGTTCTGTTGACGTAGTGTGTTCAGACTTAATTTAGCATGACTTTCGAACACGTGCATGCGGTCACAGGGTAGAAATAGACATAAAGAGAAAATGTTGTTTATTTTATTTACTTTACAAGTGCGCCAGTTTTCCCTAGTCAAAAATTGTTCATTAAGGTCGTTCACAATGCAATAACACTAAATAAAATAACACAACCCTGACATTTTTTCGTGAACCAACAATTGCATTGCATTGCACTGCATTTCATGGAGTGGAGGGAGGAGGCTTCCACGAATTCCTTGATGTGCTCTTAAAAATGATTAGTGAAACACTACCACGGAGCTATACATAGTTTTTAATGTCTGCACAGCACCAAAAGATTTTTTTTATCAAATATCGTCTCCCGTTGCGCTTAATACTAGCTACACTACACCACACCAGTTCTCAAAGGAAGAAAAAAATGGACATAAAGATTCCGAATAGGACAATAATAAGGAAACAGCAATGATATTTGTCAGTTCAGGTAGAGGTTAACCTCCTCAGGAATAAAGCAATAATATCCAGTTACGCATAATGCGAAGCAAAGGTGATTAAGTGTCATATCATGCCACGGAATACTTTAGTCAGCTCTAATGCGTCGTTTTGGGTGTGTGGGAGTTACATAAGTAAAATAGAGTTATGGAGGTCTCCAAGAAAACATTTTTTCCTTGGGTGGGTCATTTCATTTAATGTGCCATGCTGCTCTTATCCACACGACTTTATTTATAATTTCCTGTTATGTGTCGCAGTTAGTCACTGATAGGAAAGCTCCATTGGGAAAGCCCTCCTCAGAGTTGTAACTTTCTTGCTCGTCATGTCATCCCAGCCCATTCTAAATATCTTTACCAACCGCCCCCACGCAACACAATACAAAATACATTTGCCTCACAATGCCTTAAAGTTCAAGAAATAAGTTAATTAGACGAGTAAAAGAAAGATGTGTTCATTTTGTGAAATAAAGCCTCCGGTTGTGACTTTCCATCTTATCATTTTATTTCTCAACTTTAATTTGTGAAAATGTGTCACACACAGTGAATAGTGGGCGGTTGGTTGATGATGTGGGTAAACAAAGAATTTCACATTATGCTTTATAGTACTTTGCTTTTACTCGCTATACAAGAGAAATTAAGGGGATCGGTGAACATTTTACGTACCTCACAAACAAAATGAGAGGAAGGAATGTCAAGAATCTTTTTCCATGCAAAATTAACAACTCCACTCAAAAGCTTTCGAAAACACGAGAAATGCCATACTTAGGTATTTTGTGTCAACCCCGGAATAAATGAATGAAGCTCGCCCACTAATACTTTGCTGCTCACACAATTAAAGACGAAATCAGCCATAAATTATTCATTAACAATGAAAAAAATTCCCTCTTTGAGCCGAAGAAACAGGTAGTGTGTGCACTGCGTACGCATAAGGTCGCTTCTTTATGATCCGAAATCATGCAAACGGTTTTTAATATTTTATTGAAAAATGTGTCTTTGCGTGTCTCTGCGTTCGCCTGAGTGAGTTCACCACATTGCCACCACTAAAAAGACTAATAAAAATGCAGAGATAAAAATACCGCTTATTACATATTATTGGATTTTCCCCTCAAAGTGCTCGTTCCTCACTTGACTCGTTTCTCTCGATCCAACCAACTTTTTGCTGACTAAGTGAATATGAGCTTAGAACTTGGAAAAGAAGTCAACTAAAGGAGAAAAGCTGCGGTTCCTCATTCATCGCTCCTCAAAGTATGCATCGTCATCATCATCTCACGATAAAAAATACTTTTAGGCAGGGAAACAAGCTGAAAAATTCCACTCCTTTGATTGCCAAACAAGTGGAAAGGCTTTAATGTCATACTTGCTCTCATTAATATCCCTATAACAGAACCTGTCCTCAATTTCCAAAGTCACTATGAATGACTAACAAGAAAGAGCGTTCCATGTTCCATGGATCAGGAAATCGACTCTATTTTTATTATGACGAAGTAAAAATACGTGTAATGTAATCTACTCAAGTCAGTAACATTAGACAGGAAAAAAGGTAAATTGGTTAGGTGAGTAAAAAATGGAGAATGATATTCCTAATATTCAGAGGTGGTCCAACCATTCCATCACATCGCATTACACATTACTTGTTTCGTTTCTTACTTAAAAGGCTTACTACAATACAGCTGAGCAGAGGAACCGGGGTTTGGAGTAAAGTAAAGACGGGGTAATTTCATTATTATATTGCTTTTAAATAAGCACACGAATAAACGATGAAGGAAAAGGTACGTTATTATTATGTTATAGCAATAGCACACAGACACAGGACAACAAAAAAGAGCACTAAAATTTTAGACATCCACTAAATTCATTAAAAGGCAGTCCTTTTTCGGCATAAATACTTTAGCATGGCTCACTTGTGGCTCACTTGTTCACTTCAAGCCAGCTAACTCAAAATTATATGCGTGTTTCGGTATTTTACTTTGCTACGTTTTATGTAACGTACATGCATACACTTTTCTCTCATATTTTTATGACGCGGGTTATTATTACCTTTTTGTATTATCCATCCACTCATTTCAACAGCGTCATCATGATCATCATCGTCATCATATGGCTCCATTTTTCCGGAAGATTTTAAATATCTCTTACATATTTTACATTACATCACATCATATAATAACATAAAGAAAAGTATAACAACCTCGTTGCTCATTGTATGTACATATGCATCCATCCCTCAGACTGGGAACTTTTAATTCGTTAAAAAGGGAGAAACGCTATTTATGTGCATGTTTGTTTTCCTTTTTCCTTTGCTTTGCTCTCTGCTCCTTTTTCCTCATTTCCACAGAACTATCACGTCTCATCTGAACTCAACGAAAATGACTGCTCGCTTTTGCGTGTGGTCGGTGTTTTGGTTGGCGGTTGTTTCGTTGATGTTTGTGAAAGTCAAAGCTTTCCACTCTCAGACTCAAGCTCCCCAATGTATGTGTTTATAAGTGCGTTTAATATTATTACCATTGTAGGGCCTTCAATTAAGCCAAAAACCAGGACGGTTCTCACAGTCAAAACCAGGCAATGAAATGAATGAATAGTCACCTTTCAAAATTCCTCCTCTTTTAACCTTCAACAAGCGACGTTTCTTTGATGATGAGAGCAAGTTGAAAGCTTCCCTTAATGCGTGACATGACATCAGATAAACTCAATTCTCCCAAAATAGGACTGGTAAATAAAATACTCGTGTAATGTACAGAAATGAAATCTTAATAATGATCCTTGAACTGTTTTTGGACTAAGCTAAAAAATATGAATGAGTTTATTTTTCCACAACACAAAATTTTGCACACACAATTATTTTTGGAAAAAATGGTAATGGTAATGATTATGTTATGATTATAGGAAAAGGGCATAATTTAAATTAAATTAGCTGCTTATTGCCTGCTTTAGACTTGAAACGTTTTCATGTAGATAGTCAATGTAAACTGAACATAAAGCAAGCCATGAACCATAACTCGTGTCAATTAGGAATCTCACATGAAGTCACACAAACAGATTTTTCTTGTAGTGTACACATGTAGTAATCCAAAAACCTACTTGGTTAGCTTTGCCCTGTTTTGTGCCATTAATAACCCCGAAATATTTTAAACAAGCTCTTCAACAATAAAAGCAGCAGTAATGAATTAAGTAAATAAGGAAATGAGCTTAAGGAAAACTGCTTTGCTCCTCATAAATTACACACTAAATTATAACGTTTATTTTATTTTCGTGTTATGCACTACTCCGAAATGAACTCCTTCTCCTTTATAATAATAGTAACGTGGAGAGAATTGGGATGATTTGACAAGTGTAATAAAATTTACTCTAATACATACGTAAATACTATTATACAACACACATACACAGCATTACAGGGGACTGTGGGGACACGCATCGAGGATAATCAATTACCTAAACTTGACTATGCCCAGATTTGCACAAGCTGTAAACAAGCCATAATATAAAATGAACCTTATTAAACGGTCACAACGACCATTATTCGCGACAAGAATTAATTATTTTCTCTGGCCTTTCTCTTCTCGCGCTTTCCTTTCAATTACCATTAACAAGTCAAATGGGCAATTTGAAATAGCATTAAGAGGCCTTGCAATTTGAAAAAGGAAACAGTTGGAATTATTCTTTTTATTTTTGTACTGCATTCTAAAAATGCTCTTTTCCTTGCCCTCACTCTCAGACAATTCACTATCTCTGCAAAAACAGTCAACCTGTTTATTTTATTTTATTATATTGCCATATAAAGTGAGTACAAAATTAACTCTACGCATGAGACAATTATTATTATTATTACATCTGCGATACACCATTTTGTAATACAGTACAATAACTTTCTCCACATAAAGTTATCGCTTTTCTACACACACACATACACACACTCATCCAGAGATAGACCTTTGTTAGATGGTATTTTGTAAAAGAGCTTCAAGTGTATCCTCAGATGCAGCTCGTATTTATTTGGGTGATATGAGCTCCAGTTTATACACTGACAACGATGCGATTATATTAGCATGTTGTCTTCTTTTCCTCTCCCGTGAACCCACATCACATTCAAGTATTACATTACATTCATACTAAATGCCTGTAAGTCGAAGGAGCGACAATAAGAAGAAAACGGTGTATAGCCGTAGAATGACTGTAATGTCGGCTCGATTCTAATCCTCGTGCTGGAAATTTACTGCAATGACAATACTACTCTGCTGATACTTGTATGGTATCCACACAGGCGGATAAAATTAATACTGTGCCAAAAGTGTGGAAAAAAGGCCGAGAAGAAAAGCCAAGTCACCAACCGCTACTCAATATTACTAATGCCAGCAACCACGCAAACCCCAGTGCTGAATTATGAGCGAGTGTGCATTTACTTGAGAGAAAGAGAAAGATACACACATTATGTAGATATGCACTACTAACGTAAGTTAAAGTAAGTAAGTGGAAAAAGTAAAAGTATGATAAAACGAAACGTCAAGTAAAAAAGGGAAGAGAAAAGTGAAGCTCTGCATCTTGTTTACGAGCTCTGTATGCTACAACATGAGAAAGAGAGAGAGAGAGGGAAGAAGAATTGTACCGAAAATTTTCTCCACTATTTTTTCCTTCCTCTATATTTCGAACTGTTTCTTCATCTCTCGGACATATATACATACTTGACTTTACGAAGAAGAAGACGAAGGCGGAGAGGAGGAAAAGTGCACGTACAAAGTTGCACAAAGTGGGTAAAAGTAAAGTGAGTCAGCATCAGGCTGAGCACAGCAGCAGCCGTAAGTAACCATAGGAGGCTCCTTCCTCTTCAAATATAAGACTCCGATATTCCTCATGTCTGCCTGCCCAAGTTCAAATGGGGCGAAAGAAATGTGACAAAAAGAATTCTTTATGATCCGTATGTGACTGGTAGAACGAGCGACTACATCCTGTTTCTTATGTATGGTGTCACCATTATAATGCAATGCCAGATCAACACGACCAAGAGGTTGAGGTTCCACCATCACCACGCACACAACCATCTTTATTGCATTCCCAGAGTCGCCTCGTCTTCTTTCATAAACTTACACTCACAACTTACACAAGTTCATCACTGGCCAAGAACAAAATTATTTTTATTATTTCTTTGTACCACCAGCAACTGTAGCTGTAACGCAACAAAACTTTTTCTTTTTCCACTCTCACTTCCTTCCACTTCCAACAACATCAACACTCATTTCATTTCAATGCTGATTACCTCGCATTCTATTCTGGTTGCAGTGCGCGCATCAGGCCAGAGGAGTCCTCTGGATACAATTAAAGCAACTATGAATGAATTCAGCATCATGTCATGTCCCATTCTACTATTTTCCTATTTAGTAGTAGTTCCAGACCACACAAACACCAAACCCGTAATAATAGTAACATTCTAGAATAACTCGAGAAGTTTTTACACTGCAGTACTCTGTCACTCCAATTTATTGTGGACCAACAAAAAAGTTGCACCAAAAACACAGTTGTGACGCAGCAAAGTTACTAGATTTTTTTTATAAAAATAAGGTGAACAAGTACAAATTGTCACTTAATGTGAGTGTACTGTACGAAATATTATAAAATGTTTATGATTATTATGTATATATGCTTGGCATTGTTTGTAATGGGTACAGTGTACCATAAGTGGACAAAAAAATAAGTTCAATGAGTACTTAAAAGACTGAGACGTAATCTACGTATTGTACCTAGGTCGGTAATAGGCCTAAAGCAAACTGCATTTCTTCATGAAATGAAAGTAGTGGAGGAAGTAAGGTAAAAAGTAAGTACTTTATGTGCTTACTTTTTCCTTTTTTCTCTGCTGCTCCACAAGAAGAAGAAAAAGAAAAAAGAAGTTGGCAGTAAAAATCCAATGTGATTCTGTGAGAAAGACTTTATGCCTTCTTTTTGCAACTTTTGTGTACATTATGTAAGTAGATAAAATTACTCAGTGTATACATCTAGACAGATGTAATATTATGGGTGGTAGTGGTGCTGTGGTAGGCGAAATGACATGAAATTATACTTATATGTTAGTTATGTAGTAGTGGAGTGAAGTCATCTTATAGACGATGTACGTACATGTGTTTTAGGACGAAAGTCAAATACAACATAAGAAGCAATGCATGACTGGCCACGAATCTTATGGTAAGTTTAGGAGTCTCCGCTACTCTCACTTTACTACAAGAGCGAGTATAGTGTGATCTGCAAACAAAGTTAAAGGATATGAGATCTTTGCTCGTAGATAAAGAAGAAGAAGACGAAGAAAGAAAGAGTAAGAAGATAAAAGATTGTATGAAGAGAAGTAATTTGTCCTCGCTGGGAAAGAAAAGAACGTAACTTGTATAATGCATGTTACATTTTTATACGTCTCTCTCCTCTCTCTTTCTCCCTTATTTGCTCCATTTTTCTCTTAACGAGAAAATCCAATTGATTCTTGTGTAAGCCATTTAATTATTTTTCACTATTATAAAAAATAGAGTCATGAGCGCAAAATTATTATGAGGCACAATATAAAACGTCTTGTAGTACATGATTGAATACATTCTGTTAGACTAATACAACTTCTTTGATTTCTTTTCTTCCTTCTCCAGTGGAGAGTATCAGATGCCCTTTCAGGACCAGACGACAGTCTCGGTCTTGGAGCGCGAGTAGAAAACAGACAGGCCTATCATTCAGTCATCCATTGATTTGCTCGCTCACTCACTCACTCACTCTACTCCACTACCAGTGCATCGCTCTTGCTCTCTCTTTCACTATGAGTGTGACACGCTGGAATTTTCGAGTGAGAAGAAAATTGAAGGCATCAGCGAATCTTTTGGAATCAAGCTATTCAATCACTCTGCTCCACTACCAGTGCATCGCTCTTGCTCTCTCTTTCACTATGAGTGTGACACGCTGGAATTTTCGAGTGAGAAGAAAATTGAAGGCATCAGCGAATCTTTTGGAATCAAGCTATTCAAGAGGAAAACAACCCTTCTCATGAATTCCTTATTGGGGATTGAGATCACTTTAATTGCCAACTGCCTTTTTTCTTTTTTTCTTTTCTTTCTCTCCACTCCTCGTCCACTTTCCCTCATTCTCTTTCACTCACTTCCTTTTCCTTCCCTTTCTTTTATTCTCCGTCTTCACGTCCAATCTTCTCATTCTCCTTCCCATGGCAGGATGCAAATAATGGTCGCATTTATTCCCGCTTGTATTTTCACACACTTTCAGTCGACATAATCGTCCTCCTGATTGGGAATAATTGAATTGAGCGAGATGTGACGAAGTCGTGTATGTAATACGTAGATTTATATCCGGCATTCTTCCTCTAGTTCTGGTTGCATTAACTAAATAATACCTACTCAATGAAAAGTTCCGCATAGAATTCGCCTTGCAAATCACCGTAATCACATTATTATAGCTGTATGGACCAGCTAGCTAGAATATTATTTGTTTTGGGAAATTCTCTCTAAGCAGTCTAAGCTAATCTTTCTGAGTTAGTACTGTAAGGCATTTGCTTCACCAACTCCCCCGTGTGTTGAGAGACCATTGAACATTTTAAAGACTACAAACATGGGTCCCACAACACTGCTTATTAGTGGAATATTATTTTCCACTTTTTTGCAACAACATCGATTGGAATGGAAGTTAACTAATGTAGAAAAGAGACTTAATGAATATTTTTGAAAGATATTAACAAATGTCCGTAATATTTATGATATTCCGTATGATAAAACTTCCCATTGAGCATCCCAGAGTACACAAAATATTCATTTGATTAAGTAAGACAGAGTTTGATACTAAAGCAATGTGAAGATGGATGAAG
>VYYJ01003303.1:0-17111 GCA_021029165.1 Cyphoderus albinus | reverse complement strand
ATTTATCAACAGCATTTCAAAGTTTAAAAAAGTTATTGCGGTAATATAAAATGTTAATAGAATCGTGATATTATGAATAATGCAGCGAACAAGCCCATCTCAAGTTTCAGTTCGCTTGTACGGTTCAAAGATCAGGTGCATTACAAATTGCACGACCTCCTCCCTCCCACCCAGATGTAAAGTTAATACATACATTAAGTATCTACCTAAATACAATATTGTTTTTCAGTTTTCATCTCATCTCATCAACCTGCAATAGTCACTTACAAATTACAATGACTCCTCCAAAAGTCAAAGACGCATTTTCTTACAAACTCCAACAACTCCACCCGATTAAAACTTATTGTTCATTTATTGCCATTTCGAGACAACAACGGTCAGGTGCCTTTGACTTGACTTTCTCAATTGGATATTATTTCATTGTTTGCCCATTTGCCACCACCATCGCATCGCAGTCATAACATAACACAATAAACTCTGCCCTTTACACCATCTCCGTAAGAAGATTTCAATTCAATTGTTAAAATATCAGCCTTTCAACTTGCCTCCCACACTTTCGGCAAAATTGTAAAATAATCGTTGTTCAGTCACTCATTATCATTATCGCCAGCGAAAGATTCTTTTTCTGAAAGATTCTTTTTCTTTATTACCACTACCATTTACCATGCTCTGCTGGCTCATCATTACAATTCTGATTATTTGATAACTCGCCATTGTTTCCACAAGATTATTATTCACTCGTTTCGTCTAAAGTCTGCAAAGTCTACATTTCTGGTGCTACCAGACCAGAAGATAAAACATGAGACAAGAGAAAAAAAGAGTCATATATCACCTCACCTCGCCACACACCGTCTAATTCCTCAAGAAATAATCACGCTCAGTCAGTATTATGTTACTACAACTTTTATGGATTTACTACAATTACGAATTACGATGCTGGTCGTTTGCTTGCTAGGAGCGTGATAGTCATGACTATGACGCGCTGTAAATACGTAACATGAAAATTCTTTTCAGAAAAATTCACAACGTCACATCTCGTCCGCGAGGCATGACTATGAGAGTCTATGACTATGTCAGAGCGGAGAAACGCAAAAATTGTCGAGTTCAAGCAGTAAAGAAAGAAACAATTTTAGTTGTCTTTTGGTACACAAAGAGACGATTACGAATTACGATACTACAACCACCGTGTCATTTGCTGTTTTCGCTTCGTTTTTCTTGGAGTCAATTTCACTGTCGACTCAACAAGACAGACGCTTCAGTAGCTTGCTTGAAGCAAAAGTTGAGATGCGATGAGAATTTTTATTCGGTTCATATCTGTAAAATAGCAAATGTTCATGTATGCATATAAATGTAAGATTGTTTTTGACTGTTCCTTTAACATTTTAACGATTGTAGTAAATAAAAAATTAAAATATTCATATCACACAATTTCAAAGTCATTAGATAAAGAAAGATTAAAAGAATGCCGGGAGCGAGGATCAGACTAAAAAAGTGGCGTGTGCTCAAATAAAACTGTAAATCTGCTTGTCTACTTTTAATTAATGCTTTTTGAATGTTAATTTATATTTTATTGATATTTCCTTAATTTTAAAGTGAAATCAGAGTCAACTCCGTCATCAAAGTGATTTAGTTAAGTTTCCCCGTTATTAACTTTCCTAATCGCCCAATAATTCTCAGAGCCTTTTTCAGAGAAATTTTCAAAATGTGTGTTTAAGTCCAACTACATTAATTATTGAAAAAAAACGTTCACCTCTTTTCCAAACGATTTTATTTAATACTGTTATGAATAAGGAAGTAACTGTATACTGCAGATCAAATTCTCTCAACACTGAAACCTGGCAAAATTGACACGAATTTCAGAAATCGCTTCAGTTCAGTTCAGTGAGACAGAATATTTACGAAAGTGATTACCTCTTGTGGTATATGGCTGATTGTGAATTTGTGAAAAGAGAATTTTTCACATCACACCAGAATGCAACGGCAACGGTAACGTATCTGTTGTATGAACTGAACGATTATTTAATCCGTTCATCATGGTTTCTTTTCTAGCTTCTGGTTTCTTTATTTCTGTAAAAAACTGTACATTAATGGGTGTTCTGGTTTACAGGAGAGGAACAATGCGACCAATGTAAAAAATGACTAGTTTCAACATCTTGATATTGTGCTCGCTCGAGCACTTCGCATTTTCGTTTTTGCAGTCATTTTTCAGATTACAGAGAAAGCAAAAAGAAATTCTAAGCGATAATCCTCGGTCGGTTGGCTGAGGACGGGGATATGTTCAGAACGTGCTGTTCGGGGATGCTCAGTTCACTCACTCACGCAAACTTAACACTTCTTAAGTGTCTACTGCAATTTTTACGACGTGATATATTCATCAGTCAGTTAAAAATGAAGCTATCACCAACCATGCATTACCAGTTACCAGCGTTGAAAAAATGTAGGTACAAAAACCTGAGCCGAGCAAAGGAAAAATTTAATTTTCTTTTCCATGAAAAACATCGTAAAATGAGTGAGATGCGCAGAGTAGTCATTACATATCATTTACACAAGAATCGTCTCATATTATTCAAGAATGCTGCGGCAGTGCCAATAATAGAGAGAAATCGGAACGCTGCCTGCTGCACTGACTGTAATGCAATGATGCGCAGAAAGAAGAGACAAGAAAGAGTTAAAATTATTATGATTAGTCGCTTAGCAGGTACCTACCTACTCGCATTCATGCGGCAAGATAATATTTATACCACTTTAAATTGCCCATTTTTTTTTTCTAAGTAATACACGCAAAGGCAAAGACATTCATATTCATCCATCAGAAAAAACAGAGTAAAATATTTTGGGGGATTTTGCATGATGCATTTTGAATCTTTCAAGTGTAATAACGTCAGCGTCACCTCTTTTTCTCCCATCCATCCCAATCCCGTCTGCTGGCTCTGGCACCTCTTCTTCATCAAATATTCTTGCATCACGTACCTATTTATGTTTAACCGCAATCACGTCTCATGGGGATTACTACGTCTGTTCTGTTTCCTTCCTTTTTTGCTGAAAAATGCACTGAGTTTTACTTAACAGTTAAAAAAGATGTTGCACCAAGACCAAAGTGAATTGTCATTTGTGGCTCTTTCTAAATTGCAAGTTTAAGGATACATTTCTGTTGACGTGTCTTACTGGATATCGTATAAGCAACAAATTAGGTACATTAGTATCTGTATCTCAGATAGTTACTAGTGTGTTACAATGTAGCTCCATAATATTCATGCACCGGTAAATTTCTCAACAAGGTTCGCACTTCACATTATACAATGTTGTGGTTGACGGTTGTATACAAACAACAAACCAACTGTAACGTTACATTTTTCCTAAAAAACGTTGTCACCGTGTTCATCTACATCTTCAATGTCATATAATACCACACCCCGAAAATTTACGCGTTACCTAACATAAGGAACATTCGTTTCTTTTGCCCTCGTTTGGTCTTCTAGACAAAAACATAAAAGTTTTCCAATTACTGTAATTAGTAAAAAACGAATTGTTTTTTTTTGTGTCATGCTTCATGTTATGTGTCTGTAAGTAGAGGACAATTTAATGTGTTCTCAGAAACATGTCGCCTTGAAAATTGGTCATAAATGTGACTGTGACATCATACACAAGTTTTGTGGTGATCTATGCCATGCTATAAAAATGTGGTAGTAAGGTGCTTTCAATAAGCCAATGTCGGCAAAGGAGTCAGCAGGAATGTCACATGTTTTTGTTCTGGCAGAGTTTACTCACTCGAACTTTAACTCGACCACTCGACTGGTGGAAATTGGTACTGGTACGGAAGTAATATCAGAGCAGAGCCGAGCCTTCGTTAATAATTTAGGAACGCACGCCTCCACATCTACTTGCCATTGATCGCAAGTCGATGACTGATACCGTGACGTATTTTTTCTTTTTGTCTTTCATGCGAAATGAACTTATTACAAAAATACATCATCAATATTCACTATGTATCAACCTAACTTTATCATAATCATATCATAGCTTTTAGCTTCACCTTTCTTTTCTTTATCACTCTGACTCTATTTGATTTGATTGATCAAACAAGAGAAAAGCAGCTTAAACACTTTTTAGAAGGTGGCCTTACTTCGTCTGTGGAGGGTTTACAAAAAACGCAGCGTGAAAATCGCCTTAATATTTTTTTGCGCCCCAAGTCCCAAGGCAATATTTTAATATCAGCGAGACCAGAGGACAGACACCAAAATTGATCCATTATATCATGCCACACTCGCACTGCATCGAAAATGCTTCACGCTACATATTACAATCTTTTGTTAACACGAACAAAATAATATTTTTAGTTGGATTATTGAGAAAGAAAAAGTCAAAATTCTTTATATGCCTCGTAAACGGAAGCAGTCCTTTAGAAATTCTTAGCCTTTCAAAATAAAAGTCAATCTAGTCAAAATTAATGATTTAGGCTTTTTGGTAAATCTGACTTGAGTGACTTTTATTAGGCGTTTATTCAATCAGCTCACTTCAGTTATTCTAAATTCTCATTTCCTTCTTTGCTAATCGGAAAAATATAAAATGGTTTGATTAAGATATTTATTTTTATTTATGCACAGTCCTTAAACGTCTTGTCTTGAAATTTTTAACACAGACCAGTCAATCTGCTGCTGATTTGGCTTATTATACCTGATTGATGAAAACAGTTAGTAGTTTGCTTGTAAGTAATCATTTTTACTGAAAAGGTTGCAAGTAGCAATAAAAAGCGTTGTTCAACACGCTTTCTTCTGTTAGGGAGTTGACGTGGACGTGCAAAGTTCTAGTTCTAAACACAACTACATTCCATACAAGGAACGGCAAATTTGCACGCAGAGGAGGTTGCAACTTGTAAGCTGTAGAAAATAGACAAAGACATACCAAATCTTTGTTAACCCTCCCATCCCCATGCTAAACACCAGTAGCACTTTGCTGATTACCTTTTCACAGCCAACAATGCAGATTTGTGAGGGAATTAAAGCAAAGCACTGTATCCTGTAAGGCAACAATTAATAACATTCTGATCAGATCAGACACAGATTTCAAAAAAATAATGATGTGGTGAATCCTACATATTCGCTGCATCAGCCAAAACTAGCCAATATAAAACAAGATGCTGTCGAAACAAATAAAAACTGGTGTATACGAGTAGGTACTGTTTAGTAAGGACGGAATGTGGATACTGAAACAAGTTGAAAATGTGTGATCTTTTGTTGTGGTTCAAATAATAATACTTAACTTTTTAATTGGTGGAGCTGTAGGAGCTAATAATGATCTTTTACATGTCTGAAAAATAAGTCCCGACTTATAATAATAATACGTTGCAAGGTTCTATGTTGCAAAATATTTTTTGTACTAAGCAAGATTTTTTCAGTTAAATGAATCTCCTTACACTGCTGAATTGAATGTTCCTGCATGCATGATTCATGAGCATGTCACGTCACTTTCTTTTTCATACATCTTAACAAGACGCATGGTTTAACTTTTCGATGAAACAAAATCAGGTATTCAGTAAAGAAGATGTGAAGCGATGTGACAGAACGAAAGAATTTAAACATGCCATTGGGTTATTTCAAAAGGAGAAACATGAACTAAGCCAAGACATGTTTAATTTACTTTTAGCGGAATGCATTTTTTGAATATTTAATTCTTCATTATATTTATGAATGCTAAGTCAGCGACGAGTGTAATTTTAGTAACCGTGAATGATGATGTCATTCGCGTTTCGCTAGTTTGATTCCTTTGCCGAGGTGAAGACAGGCAAAGCGCCTGGCGCATGTTGCAAAAGAGTAAACAATACGCCCCAAATAATAGGTCGGTGTTATACTGTTCTTGTAAAAGTGAGTGCGACACATGAGTCACTTGCAGTTTCAAGCGAACATGAGTTGAGCCTCATACCCCACCGTTCGACGTTTTATGGCTGCCACATTGCCAGAACACGCTGTTAAACAAGCAGTTGTTGAAGTAATTAATAGACGACACGAGACAAGGGGTTAAATTACTCAGCAAAAACAAATTTGATGTCCATTTCTCTCAAGACGTTTTTACGATCAGTAATAAGAAAATGGGATGGATGGAGACTGTACCTGCATTTGCATTCACTTCCCAAAAAGCAAACCGACAGATATTTTTAAGCAGGACGGGATGGGATAGATGGCGGGATGGCAGTGAATTTTATTTGTTTTTTAAAATGCAAAATCATGATTTATGACTCATCTTCTCTGTCTGTAAAGCAATTTTCGAGATTGATTCAAGTTATTTATTTATTTTCGTTTAAACAAGAGAATGAAAGGAATTGGAACATGAAAGTGAAACCTCGTCTTCCAAAACAGAAAATAGCATGTCACAAGAGCTACATACTAGAGAAAGATAAACTCAGAGTAATTTCGGTTGCATGCGTAGCAAAAAATAAATTACATACTTCAACCGGTATTTCAAGTTCGATTTTTTCATGAAGGGGAATTCTTCAAACTTTTGAATTAAATGATTCTAGTGCTGGCAAACTAGCAAACTAAGTAAATAGTAATTCACTCTAACTAAAATAAACATAATTCGAGCATGATACAAATGGAAACGCTGATGGAAAGGAAAATGGCACTGTAGTGGATTTCTTTCTTGGAATGGAATGGCACTTGGAGTTTTCAATGTTACCTCTGATTTCTCATATCTCATTCATTCATCAAGTATGAAGTGCGAATAAAATAGCGTAGGCATTTTATTCGCATTATTAGACGGAGGTTCTCTGTAGACATTCGGTCTGGTCCGGCCAAGATTGGTAAAGCACCAATCGTATAAAAAATTATAAAAATGACAAAGCTGAAGAAGCTACAGATCACCTTTTTGCAAATTTAACGAGTTTCGGGGTGAAAAATTGTTATCTGGCGTATTACAGCTACAAGTTTAAAGGAAAAATTCCTTAGGTAAAAATGTGACGCACACGCACACAAACAAACACAGCAGCAACATAACATGCACTTGGGACTTGTAAAGTAATAGTTAGTATAATTAGTAATTCCAGGAATTTTTTTGCGAGGTTTCATATTTATCTGCACCTGCGATTTAGTTAGTTTGCAACTGGTCCCTTGCCGTCTGACAAGACAAAATGTAATTTCTGAGCTGAAATAAGCAAAAAGCTAAGTAATACAATATTTGCAGAATAATTATGCGCATATTTTACCCAAAAGTCTGCAAAACAACTTTTTTAGCGGATTTATTAGCTTTTCTAGCAGAAAACACTTGTTCGTGTGCTCACTCAGACTCAGTGAGTTTCAAAGTCGTTCATAAAGCAAAGTTGTAGATAAATTCAATTAAGCAAACGAATTGAGTGGAAAACGTCCCCCTTTACAACGCAATATGAACAGGTACAGCATTTTCCCGTCAGACAGCTCCAGCTACTTCGTCAAAAGTCAGAGTTTAAATCTATAATCAAACGAGTACTATTAAATTGTTAATGGCAGATGGATACATATTCAAAAAGGCGTGTGTAATCATCTTTGTAATTGCTGGGCATAACAATTTCTTTCAGATATGGTAGGCTATCAATACGAGACAATAAGAAACTGACTTTTACTTCAATAAAGTCTGCCATGCCATAAAATTTTTACTGACAATTGATAGCATAATGTACAACTGCGACTCCATATTTATTATTATTCGCTTTTGCGTAGTATGTTTCAAATAAAGATATTTCTCTGCTATAGCATCACATCGATTCTCTCTCCAGAGGTTTGAAATACCAACGAGTTATAAACTCGCTAGATGTTTTAATATAAAAATCTCTATGATATAGGCAATAATAATCAGGTTTAGGTAAGTATGCATAAGTCGGAGACAATGTACAAAGAAATGGAATAATTTTTATCATGGATGAGCATCAATTGGTTTCATACGCAGCTGCACTACTGCAATGCAGTTGACGTTGACTGCTCTTCTATGAAACGCTTCTTTAGAGTCTTCGAATCTCATCATGATCATGCAAGCTATATGAATGTGAGTATTACGAAACTTTCTTAAATGAATAATATAATAGAAAATACAATATTTTCAAGAAATCCTCGACGAAAATGCTGTTGCAGGAATAATAATAATAATCGCATGCAATCAGCACTAGGACCAGGCTTTGCAGAAGGCATTCTGAATCGGCATTAGATCAGTCGGTTTGAACAACTTGAGATTTGGGATTTTGGGATGGAGCTGCTTTGACTTCAGTTTCAGCTATTCAGCTCGTGGTTGAAGTTGATGCAAGAACAGCCACATTCTTCAATGGCCCGAAGGCACTGTTGTTGCACCAAAGTCAAGTCAACGCCTTTCCTTTCCTTCTCTATAAAAGACGTTTGTCGTACATAATAACAGCCAAAGTATTTTTATGATACAAATACAATTGCACTGATATTATGTACGTACCGGCAAATACCTGTCCCATCATTATTACCATTATCGTCTTCTTGATCATCATGTAAACTGCATCACATCGCATTAAGAAAAAATTATGATTGGAGTTGGTTGACTTCTTTGAAAATCTTTTTTCAAGCGAGGTAGATCATTATGAAATTGTGAATGACGAATGAGCTATGGTGAGGTAAAAGCATTACATTACATACTTAAAATATTCAATGTTCGTTCTGCCGCGATATGATACAAAATGGAGGTAATTTTTCTTTCAAAGAAAGTGCATTTTTCCCACCACCACCATCATAATCATAATAAATACGGAATGCATTATATTACTATATACATTCTATCCTACCTGCCTGCCACACGGCAGCCCATAAAATATTTTTCTTTAAAGGTCCGACGCTGATAAAGTCGCTCGATAAATCTCGCCTGAGACAGATATTATGGAAAAGAGAAAAAGAAAAGTGCATTGAATTGAGCGAGAGCCCATACAGCAGCAGAGGTACAGGTGATAAAATGCATTTTACTAAACCAGCTCAGAATGCATTTTTAAAACCTTTCCTAATCTCTTTGGCCATCTTTCCTAGCAGGTATCAATTTCAGTCCAGAGCTTTCACGATTCTTCGAATTTTTTTCAACGATGAATCTTTAGGATAATCCGTTAAAGAATGTCGGTTATTAAAACGGAACTAGAAAAAAATGTAGGCAGGTATTCACTTATGACTTTGTTTATATTTTTAATGCTTCTGTCAATAGTTTCAGTGAGTTCGAGTTGCGTCAGCACTGTCACAGCACAAAGGTAATTTGAAAGCACAGTAACAATTCGTGATGAGAAAAAAAAATTTGTCAAAATGTCTGGCTTTGACTTAGCACTTGGATTTTTTTGGCTTAAAGTAAAGTTGTCGCCGTTTATTTGACAATGTCAACAAGTCATATTATCATTCATGTGAAACGTGCATTAAAAGAGGAAGAAGAAAAGGAAAAAAGAGATTTTCATCGTTCACAGTTACTAGTTACAAAGCACACAAAAAGAGGCAAAGTAATAACAAGAAAAGAGCATTAAAATGCGATAAGATTTCTTTGAATCCTCTAAACTCTAACCTATCAGAAATCACAAAAGTCAGCCAGGTTTTATATGAAGTTTAACCAGGCAATGATTTGCAATGTGAGTAAAGCTGAGTGTTAATGTACTTAATGTAGTCAGTGATGAATACAAGTTGTCAACTCACTGCTGCTAGTTAGTAATAACTAACACGAACAAAACATGAAGCAAAGCAGGAGAACATTTTACTTCAACTCTTTTTAACATGCTTAATAAACACTTTCCCGTAACCTAAGCATATGCTTGTGTGTAAAGAGGAAATGTCAAGTGCAGGCAAAAATATGCACGTAATAAAATTTAAAGGTCGACTCGACTTCGCCTCACTAAATAGTTTCTTTCTTTCGCATGTTTTTTCTTGATTCACACGGTTTGGCGTTTTTTGTATGAACGTGTTTGTTTTTTCCTTTGTTTTATTAGAAGAATGAGAACTTTTTATTTCCTAGATTTGCCAAAAATGTGTCAGGATTCAATTTAATTTATTGCACATATCTTTACTATAAAGGGTCTGGTCTGCAGGTAGGTAAATTGTTTAAACAGTTTGGAAAATCATTTTGATCTGATAAAATGTCAGAAAAATTACGCTCGCTGATCAGATAATTCGTGGTAGATAGAGTATTTAAAATATTTGCATCATTTTACTATTTCATTACACATTCCTCGTATGATTATGTACAAATGTTTAAATGCAAGAAACACGTGTTCTCAATATCAATCGTGTTGTAGATGTGTTCAACTCTTTACATGCAAATTCTTTAATCGTTCCTTCCCTTTTCATTCTCATTCTCTTTGCTGTTGAACAAGCAACTTTTCATTTCCTAAAACAAAACAGCAATCAACGAAGTGTAACAAACCAAGCATCGCCTAAAAGATTAGTCTGCGTGTTTTTACTCAACGTCAAAATTCTTTGTCGACAAAATCTGAGTTTATTAACAGATGCCTTTCAGATCATGAATCATGATCATTGCTCTATAATGTAAACTAACTCTTGCGACTTGCCTTTGCATTCAACGCTCCATTCCATCAAATGTGCTTTTAAGTAAGAACTATAAACAAGCACTGCTTCATTCTCTGTCATTCAATGAGCAGACTGAAAATGAAGTGTTTAAAGTCTTGCTACACACATACATGCATACTTAAAACTTAAATCAAATCGACCACCAAAAGTCACTTTAACTTTGTTAGAGTTAAGTAAAAGCGGTATGTGCGGTCAATTCTCTCTATTGCTTTATTTCATTGCGGCAAAGTCGGTTATTTAACTAGTATAAATAAATTCCGCTTATTACTTACAACCAAATGTAGGTTTAGCTAAGTTACTATTTTACTTTGCCGACTTTATTACATTACAGAAAAGCAAATTATACTACGCTAGTTAGTATTTACGTGGAATGCCTACTTTTTCTTATCTACGGCTCTTTTTCACAATTCATCATAGGGCAATAACAACAAACAAAACAGTTTAAGTATTTACCATTTTTATTACATCAAGCACATGGGCTACATGAAAAATGTGTTCCTCCTCTCTACTCAGTCTAAAAGCCGAAGCTACATGAAAGAGTCAACTAAAAAGGACAGAGTCCCAGCATCAACTCAATCTCCGTCTCTGCATTGTCTAAACAACCATCAACCAACTGTTTTCAACTCAAAGGCGCTTCAATCTTTGCACCGAACTTCTTCAAATGGTCTTTCAGTTCATCGTAAAAATATGCGCATACAAAATACAAAGTATAAAGCCTTTTGCATTTTGAATCATCAGCGTCAGCGCAAGAAGAAATGCATAATGGTGAAGCGAGAGTGAAGCTGGCGAACGTGAATAAATTAACGAAATCCTTTCATTTTTACTTTTAACGAATGAATCTCCGTATCTGTAAATAACTTTGCGTTTTACTAATGCTTGTGTACATAAATCGCGTTCTATAACGTAACACAACATTCATTCCTAAATATCATAAACATAGCTTTATTAGCAGTGGTAGCAATATTTAGCAATGGCTCATATTTCGTTTGTTCTCTCGAACACAAAGTTTTGTTACGATGCTCGTTTACATATACCGAAACACCTCACTGTAATTGTAAATTGTAATCATTCTAATTCCTACTACATTTATATGAATAATGTTCACTGTTCACTGCTGAGAGTCGGAATTGTAAAATGTGACTGTGAGCGAGCGCATTGCAAAGACACGACAGGTAGTATAAAAGGAGACAAAAATATGAAATTGTATTCTGAGCTGAACACACTCAGGTAATGCGAGTACCTGTCTCCTGTATAATGCACATAATAATGCTTTTTTTCTTTATAGAATAATAATATTTCAGAACAACTTTTGTATGCATAAGCAGCAGCACCTGAGCTTCTTCAAGTTGCTTATTTTACTTGAGTCAAATGATATTTTTTGATGTTGTAAAGTAATATGACGACGATGGCGATGTAACTCAAGTTAAGTAGTGGATCGTGGTGGCGAGGCAAACGCAAAACAACTCCACTTCTTGTGAATAATAAAATAAACGCTGCACGATTTACGAGAAAAACTGCCCGTTGGTTAGTTTTCTCTTTCCATAGCATAGAGAAGCAGGAGCATACTACGTATAAGAAAAGTACGTTCGTCAATATCAACATCATTCTTCATAAAATACATGTAAACCTGTCTGACTGAAAGCAATCTGAAAAAAAAAGTGTTCCAGGTATTACATAGAAAGAAAGAAATCTTCACATGAGGCATCAATACAAATACAAGTTCCTGTAGTATTAAAGTGAGTGGAGTGAGCATTTTTCCGTCCTTCAGTTTCATTCCATTTATCAAGTTTACTTTTTACCTGTCTCAAAATTTGTTCACTACAACAGCATAATAAATATAGGGAAATATTGTACACTGTTTAGTATTGTGTGGCCAGTTTTATAAAAATGGTTTGATACAAATATACAAATTATTTTCATTTCTCTTTCATATCATTGTTGTCCGTGGCTGTGGCTCACTCATATCACTCATGTTATGCATGTTTCACCTCTGCCCTACTCGGCATGGTTGGACGGACAAACTAAAGTAATCATGCATGGCATCATATCTGACGAACAAACAAGTGGAAAAGTGGAAGTGGATAGTTCGTTTCATTTCATGAGGTGTTTCGCAGGCGAGGCAAAAAGCAACACTGAGACTGACTGCTTTTTCCTGCTCTCTCCATTAAATAATCCGTTGCATCCCCTTCTCAACGATTTTTTTTCAAGTAGACAAGTATTTGATTCTATTCTGCATCAACTTTTGCTACTATAACATTGATATAAAAGTGGAGTGGACAAGCCTTAATAACACTCCTACTCCCCGAGTTTCAATCAAATTTACTCTCTCTCACATAACACCACGACCACCTTTCCCACATACATAAAACAACAATGCATTAGTAAGTAGGTACATACATTTGTAGTTTAACGTGTAACTTGCACTTTTAAGATGTTCATGATCATGATGACGATGATGAGCTGTCCATGTAGTATTTACCAGTAGATTTTTTCTTAAACTCCAACTTCTTCACTCACTCTTCTCCATTTCCACGGAGAGCCAGTTCACAACACAATCATTATTATCATCACCCCTCTTGGCCATCTTATCGTGTGTGTTACTACAGAGCATTGATAATAATAGTCAAGTAAAGACTACAAAGAGGTATGTACAAAGAGGCTTTGGAAAATACATTACAAAGGTAGAGAACGGAATAGGTATTACCTTTACTTGACTTACTCGGTAAAAATGTAATGCTTCTAGAAGAGTGGCATAGGCCTGGATTGCTGACTGATCATCTTTTTTTTTGCTTCTGCTTCTACCTCGGTATTCTATAATATCAGGCTTTACTTCACTTGATCTTTTCTACTTACTACTACTGGCCTTGGAGCAATCAATATTGCATTTTATTATTATTACTAGGCAGATTTGTACACACACGGGTATAAGTAAGGTCTGTTATGTTATATTATATAAGAAGAGAATCGTATTATTGCATCTTATTTTTTTAAAGTAATGACTGAAAATGAAACTGAATTGCACTGAACGAACTGATCCCTTCCTTACACATACGTAGATTGTTTCCTCATAGGAAAGAATGCAGAGGTAAACAATAATACTAATTTTGTGCTTTTATATTTTTTACAGGTGTCAGTTCACTTCTGTAGAAGTGAGTAAACTACCTGTTAATTTGGGGACAGTGTTTTTATTCTGTGTGACATGTTTAAATCAAAATATTTAAGAGACTTGAAAAGTTCATGTGAGAAAGTTCAGTTCAGAGACCGTGGCTCAAGATAAGATAAAGATTATCAGCAAGTAAACAACATTCCTTAAAAAATCCGTCCGTAAAATTGAAAAGAAGACTAAAAATTAATAAACTAATGATAAATTATAATCGGGTATTACAACAAGACTAACAACGACTAACGAATATTCACCGGAGATTACTATCACAAGAAAACGACCATTCCACTTCTAAGTAAATCAGTTTATATATATATTTTTACAATCGCAAACTACGAACTACGGATTTGTAATAGAAGTGAAATTTACACGAAATCAAAGTTTTTCACATTATATTGACAAACATTTGTAACGGATACTGAAGAAAACTTCACGACCAGTATACATATCCATCCATAATTTTTTGTGCCTGAATCCGTCAACTAGTAACGACTAAACACATCCACGAGAAACAAAAGACTTGATTTGAAGATCGCGAAGTTCACAAGATCAACGATTGAATCAATATCGCATCACATCGACTATTTTCACTCATTTCGAGTCGCAATCGCAAGCAAGCGTTAATTCCACTCTACTTCCACTTCCACCTCCTACACTTGGTTGAGGATTAGAATCATTCGAGTCATCGAGGAGCAGTCATTAATTCGAAGGTCTTGACTAATGATGACAAACGACATTGTTTGTGGTTGTGCTGAATAAATAAGTCATCTTTTGCCTTTGGAACTCTTCATTTTATTCACATTAACAATTTTACAACCTCGCATTATTACATTACGCATTCCACCAAATCGTACTTAATGATAATGCGAGTGCATTAGTGACTTACTTTCTGCCTTTCAATTCCTATGAAATAAAACATCAATTTTTGTGTGACATCATTTTCGACTGCAAATACGCAGAAGCAAACGCCTTATTACAAAAGTCAAGGAGTCAGTTAAATACATAAACAACGACATAAAGAACCAGAGCGGAAAAAGAGAAAAAGTGTTTTGTTCTCTATTGCGTCAAGTGGGTTTGCCTGTCATTAAATAACTTTTATTCATCACATCATATCACTCTCTCCGAAAACACAGGAGAAGGAGTGACCTCCTTCATTAACACGCTTTCCGCAGAAACAAACAAATCGATTGAATCAGTGTGCGTCTTTCAGTCTTCTGTGTGACAGCGTCAGTGCCGCCTGCTTTGGTCACTTATTACCACTTTACTTCATGAATGATTTCTATTATTATCATCAAACAAAGAAAAGAGATTTTTTCATTCAGTTTTGAAAAATTAGCCAATCGACTTAGTAGGAAGAAAAAGGAATTGTTTTTAAAAAATAACAATAAAAACCAGTCAAGTCAGCAAGAATACTTTTTCGTTTGCTAAAACTTTAACTGTTTAATAGTAATGTTTGTTTGGAAAAGAATGTGAAAGTGGAGTTTGCATTTATAATATAACTAATCTGTGTTCTTTTTAAACATCAAGCTTAACAATAAAAAAGCAAATAATCATCGTAAAAGAAGATTATAATCAACCATTCGACCCAGTGCACAGCAGCATCCACGGCTATGACCGACGTCAGAAAAACAAGAAACAAAAAGTGTTTATAAATGCTTGTTAAGTCCTTACAAACACAGACGACGCTCATCACACGCTTCATCATAAAGATAATGAGTGATCAATGAATGGGACTTCACTACGATACTACTACCATACGATACGACTGATTATTGATTATTATGGGATCATTGCATTGTTGTAGTGATATGATGCAGTGAGGAGATTTTCTTCAAATTATTCGATCCGTCCGTCCACTACTTAAATTAAATAAAAAATTTAAAAACTATAAAGCTGCAAAGACATGCGCGTGTGAGTTTGCCTATCGAATAGACTAACACTTCACTTCACTTACCCAAGTAAACCGGCTGGTTTTTATGTTTAAACAAACAACAAGAAAGGCAGACAACACCAGTTTTCGAAAACGTACCTATGTATCTTTCATCTGAATGCAGCCTTTAAGTTGTCATTCAAAAATTATCAATCCGCGAACAGAGATCAAGGAGCAGCAGCTTCCTATGACATTCCTCGTCAAATAATCGTCATTGATTATATTATGATTATTAACATTCATTATCTCTCTCTATAAGAAAAAATATCAAAAGGAGTCCCTGCAATTACTTACAAAGAGTCAGTCGATCATTTCTCTGCAAGCTAAGAAGTCATCAGATCGATGTCGACCGGATGGAGGGCTACTAAATAAATACTTACAATCACAACGGAAATTGAGTCCCTAGTGGATTGAAGAACAATACGAAATTGAATCAGCAGGCGCCGAAAAGAATTGCAATTGTGCTGTGCGTCCTCCTCTCTGTAATCGTGACACATGCGTATTATTGCGCAGATTACAGAGAACTGAGCCAAAGCTGCTAAATAAAATCTTTGAACAATGTAACATAAACAGAAAACATCAACATTAATTGAAGGCCCTGCCAAAAAAAAAGTGGAGATTTTTTAAAAATTATTTTATGCACCGTTTGATAAACAACCGCAGAAGAGCATCATCATAATCATCGCCAGAGCGGAATGTGCATCTCCCGTTGTTGATAGTTGATTTAATAAAAAGCCCAATAATGTGCGCGAGTCAACAGTTTAATTTTTTTGAAGTTTGCTAAAAGTGGACCAAGGACTCCTAAACAAAATCACAGCCTGCCTACCTCCATCCACGAAATTAAGCACTAAATAAAAAACGTGCTCATTTCAGTTACGTTACTTCATGTTAACTTGTTTCAGTTTTACACTGTACGTGTACATAACATAGATATATCATCACACTGAGATTTTTATGTCTATGTGAGCATTCTTTGTATGATACGGGAGTGATGAGAGTGATGACGATGATGACCAACAAACATGATGATTTAATTTGATTTGATGTAGTAATGTAAGTAATGTAATGTATGATAAACGAGAATGACGAGTTACTCAGTTGAGTTTTTGAGTGGATTCGAGTGGTGAAGGAAATTGCCGTTGATGTGTGATGTGGTATTTCATGCCTACAGAATAGACTTACGTTACAGCAACAAAGAGATTTTTTGCACACACACATTTTTTCTCTTATTAAGCTTTTTATTCTCTGACAAGAGCTACGTACAATATTTTTGGCCGTGAGCCCACCGTGTGAAAAAATAGAGAGCATCAATCTCAGTGAAAAAATGTTTTAAGAAAGACATTTTAATACAGTTTGCTCAAAGTTGCATTGCAAGACAAGCCTCAGTCTGAGCGATTCTGCAATTCTGACTCGACTCGAGTGAAACTTCTGTTCTTTAAAAACCTGGTGGCTTTTGGAAACCAGAAAACTGTCAAAATCTTCAAAA
>VYYJ01003302.1:0-17111 GCA_021029165.1 Cyphoderus albinus | reverse complement strand
CCTAGATTGATTTTTCCCATGTTAAATCCCATAAGAAAATAAAAATGTTCGAGGTCATATCTCAGACTTTTGTCGCTTATCCATCCTAAGATTTTGCGCAATGACTACCATTCATAAGTGGAACCTTTCGTGAAAATCTTAGCTCGAAACTCAATTTGTTGATCGTGATGTTTACTGTAAGATGCAATCATGCTTGCAACCTCTACATTTCTCTCGTTTGTACTATTACTACGGATAAAATGATGGTAGGCGTCTTTTAAGCAAACTACAAAGTTAACTACAGAAACGTATAATCGTATGGAAGACGCACTCTCAGACATTTTCCAATGTCGTTTCTTTAAAAAAATGTTTTATGCGACTAAAGATGTTCGTAAACAAACGCATTGTTTGCTTTGTTTTTTTTTCCATTTTGTCGAAATCTCAAGTTACCATTTCTGTTTTTTAGAAATGTCCAGAAAAACATTAAAGTTGAAAGAACTGCTGACATCCTTTTTATTTTTACTGCTTTTATTCGACTCATCCATCAGTAAACTCATCTTTCAACTTTCTGATCGCAACAACTGCGTGCTGCTTCTAGGGAAAACCTGTGAAGTGTAACAAATGTCAGAGGAAACTAAAATCTACTCTACAGATTAATTTTCATTTTCTAACCAATACTTTGACCTAGAAAAGAATTCACTCATGTTCAAAACACCATCATCATCGTAGCTTTAGATATCATATGGCATATTCATTACAAGGTATTATTGTGTCTGTGTGCGTGCGCTCACTCCAGTGCCCCTTTGCCGTTCACTTAAGACTGAGACGTTTGTTGTTGATGTAACATATGGCAAATTATTTTAAGTGCTCCTATTGATATTTCCTAAAAATAGCGGGCGACCTGTTTGTTTCACTGTCAAAGTTGACCGAAATGTATCTTTTTAATACGCAATAATAGGTCATGTAGTATTATGCGAGTGTGACTTGCTTTATTTATTTGTTTCCAAATTTTCCTTCTCTCCATTTACTTATCTGTGCTTGACACTGGCTGCTGCTTTGGCTGACCGCTATTTCTAGGTCTGTTTGCGTGTGCGTGCACGCACAAAGTGAAGTGAGCTTTTACTTTTATTTAGTATGAAACAGGATGCCTGTGAAACATTAACCTTAAAAGAACACGCATGAGACATTATGATCAATTTTATGAGTGCCACTTGCTTTTAACTAGAAAAGCAGTGGTATGGCGGTGAAGTGAGTGAAACATGAGAAAACAGAAAAAAACTGAGGCGAGAAGAGGTCAAATATGTACACACATTGTGTTCTTCTTGTCTCTCTTTTCTGTATTGTACATATTATTATTTAGTTTTGTTGGAAAAAGAAGACAAAGGATCAAGATCATATCAAAACAAATTGTTACATTTGTATTTCCAAGTTTCTAGCTACACCCTCATCACCCGCCTACCACTCGTATGTTTACGTACGTTTTGTGCAACAAATATACGCAATAAGTATGGAAGAAAATAAAACAAAACTGAATGCCTTTTCTCTATATTAACTTCCTCTTTTCCCTTTGTCTTTGCTTCCTTCTCACAATGTTCTTTTTCCTTTTTCTTCTTTGGACAATAAAAACGTTTTGTTTGAATGGCTACATGGATATTAGTGACAAGACAGAACACAAGAAGACAGCTAGGAGTAATCTAAATAAATGCCGGGCTCTTTCATGTATTTACTTCCATATATTACAAACATACGTCTAAACTTGGAAAACTCCTCGTCCAAATTCATGTACATAAGAAAGAATTCGTTATTGTAAACACGAGTAGGAAAGTATTATGTGGAGCAGTTGTGCGTAAATGTTTACGCAACAAAGCATACATACGGATTGGTTTGGTATCATCATGTCATCATCATCATCATCATCCTTGTTCAATTTTAGCTACTTTTACTTTGTTCTTGAAAGTATCTTGAGCTTTGAAATCAAGTCCACGTTTCTTGGCGGATGGATGTTTCAGTGGGCGCGGCGGTAAGAGTGGAGCCTCGAAAAGCAACAAACCATTACGCACTGGCACTGCTTACAAATAGGCTTCATTCTTGATTTTCCAGTGGTGAAAGTGTTGCCTTTCTCTGTCCCTCTCTTCTTTATGTGTGGCCGAGTCAAGTCACTGCTCATGATAACGATGACGATGCAAAACGATGCGTATTACTTTATTTTCAGAAAGCTTGATGTAAACCCAGCAAGCAAACCAAGCGGGCCAAAAGTTTCACTTCGCTTTCCTTTTTGTATGTAAGAAACGTGGACAATGAAATCAAGGAAAACAACAGCTGCTGTGTTTGTGCGTATTGTCTGCATGGTCGCAATAATTTTCCACATATGGAGCAACAATGCGTGTCGTGCTTTACTTAAAATTGTGTAACGATCTACTTTTACTCATTGCTCTTGCTGGTACAGTAGTTGGAAAAGTTGAAGATAAATGTGAGTAAACAAGCGTCTAGAAGGGTTTACAACATTTAATAATAATGTGCGTAAAGGAAAAGTGATGCGAGAGTGCTGCTGAATAAGCTAGAAAATAAATACTCATGTTTATTTGGGGTTAATGCATCTCTTTTTTGTTCAAGTCTGGCTGATGAGTTTTGGAAATAAAAAGTGGCCCTAGGTTCTATATGAACTGCATACCGTCTGCTTGTTTTCTCGTAGAAACGCAGGCCATTTTTGTTATTTCTATGAACCTACAATAGTATTTGACGTAACTTGAAACCCTGCTTCGTTTTATGGATTACATGAGAAAATTACACATTTTAAAGGCATTTACAATAGTATAAACTACATAGAAAAATCGGTGTCCAGTTAAATGCTCAAGCAAACAAACTACTTTCACAGTCCAAGCTTAGTCTGTCTTTTTTTGTAATTTCCTCCTCAGCTAGATTGAGCTGAAGCATTTCCGGCGCGACTCCTTATCTGTCTCTGGAGGGGGTTTACATTAATACTTCTGAAATTTGCCAACATTAGAGTGGAGCAGACATTGGTTACAATATAAGATATGTTTGCTTATGGCCACGGTTATAACTTGGAGAATTACTGAATACAATATGAATGAACATACGCACAATTTATTATTAATTCAGCTCAGAAGGAATAAAAAGTCTGGCAGTTTATAGTCCATTAATCTTTGGTGTGCGTTAAACGCATTCAATCTTGAAATGAAAGAAAATGATAAAAGTAAGCAGAAGTAACAAAAAAAGAAAAGGATTCATTGCGTCAGTTTTTTTATTCCCCACTTTTCAACTTTATTTCTGAGTCAAAAAAATGAGAAGGTAAAGCGTGTATAAGCTTTATTGTTCCGCGGGTCCAATCGAAACATAATTCCCAAGGAGCACTAGTTTTATATTTTTAAAGGTTTGTTAGTTGGGAAATATTGGACCTAATGCATTTTTAGAGTCACATTACTTTAGTTGTACGATTTACTTATGACAGGTTTTATTCCTTCGCCGATTGTTACCACTTAAAAAGGCGGACAGAGGCAGGCTGTTCTCATTTTTCTCTTTGGGCTGAGCTCTCGGATCTTTTCCGCCAATTTTTATTTTTTTGCATTTTTTGCGTATTTCCAAATGGACATTTCCTCGAAGTGGACTTCCAGAGGATGTCTTAACATTAACTGTGAAATTATACTGAGATGTAAGTAGATGTGCGGCACTTAAAATGGCATATTAATGCATGAAGTGTATGCTGCAGTGTAATTAATCAATTCTCATGTGTGCAATGTGACAAGGAAAAAGTGAATTGCTTTCTCTTTCACACACAAACACACATAATGTAAACTATCTGTCCCGCTTTTACCAATTGTATAATGGACACAAATTCTTACGCATAAAAATTCCTGCTTCACGTTTCATGGACTTCATTATAATTTACTACAGCTGAGAAGCCACTTTAAATCATACATAATTTACTACTAGCAAGTACATAACATGAAATTAATATGTCCTCTGTTTCTAGTCTGTATTTTTCTCGTTTGGCTCGTGTGTGTGGTCAAAACAAAAATGCGTACGTCGCAGAATGGGGATAAAATGTTTCTCCGACTGTGCCATCTTCACAAATTCATATGGATGAAAAATGCTAAGTTTACTGGAAGAATAGGCCACACATGTGGAAACGCTTTAAAAAATGTGCTCCTGTTTTTGCAAATACGTGCGAGTTGATATTATATAGCGTAATACAATACTTGGCGCATAACATAAGTAATGTAACGACAATTTTGCAAGCTCACACATGTACTAGTACAGTTTTAAAAGGCAAGTAATTTCTTATCCTATTGGACAATGACAACACCCATATAATGTAGAAATGTAAAACGCCAAAGAGCTATGGAGAAAAATCCCATTTTTAGGGATATCTCACAAATTCAAGAATTTATTCAAATTGTTTCTCTTAATCAATATTGATATTAATTATCAATTAATACATTAAAATGTTAATATAATAATCAATCACAGCAATGCTTCAGCATACTTATTATTGCTTGAGCAGACGAAGGCAACAAATGCATATATCTAGGTATTTTATTCCAAAAAATACTTGGATTACTATCAGATTTGTATAATACGCCTGATTTTCCATACGTCAACGTCTATTATGTAGCCTTTAGACATAGCCACTACCTTATTTAATGTGCGAGATGACCATTAAAAGTGGAATTTTCCTGCATAACTCGTTTTTTGCGTGTTATGGGCATTGTCTTTGTCCAATAGGATGAGAACTGAGAACCATTGTTCCTTTTTGAAATGCGTAAGTTCCAGAGAGCTGGCTGAATGAGTTTATTTACATTGAATTCGATTACGCATTTTACCAAGGTTTGCCAAAAAGACAAAAAAATCTGCCATGAATACATAATGCCGAAGCACTTTCAAATCCTGGACGAAATTAAAGTATAGTACGGAAAGCATAGGGAGTTTTGGTCTTGCAAAGACATACCTACATAAAAATCAATGAAGTCATCTAGAAAATATCAGTTGCTTCCCAATTTTTCTCATAAGAGATTTTATTTCCCCTGCCGTCGCCGATCGCCATCAAAATAATTGAAATCAGGGAAAGGGAAAACGGGAAAAGTAAATACTGGAATTGGGACTGAGAATGAAATGATGCAAAAGGAAATTCAATAAATGTTCTGAAATGGATCTCTGAAAAGGGAGTGTGTGCCAATTTTCATTTTTAAACGTCTGTTTATTCTCCACTTCCGCTGGGAAAAATCCTTTTTATACTTGATTCTGTTTGTTGATTTGATGTCCTTTTTAGTTCGTTTAGATAGTGATCACCCGCGTAAACTAAAATGATTGTCGGTATAATACTCAATTTCACTTATTTGTCAATTACACTAAAATTTTCTACTATTCATGCTCTCATTTTACGACCGCCCTGTAGCCTTTGGCCTTTGCCAGGCTACTCTACAGACTAAAAGGTTCGTGAATATTGAACACATTATATGCGCTTTACATTTGAGCACCATGTAACGTTTTGCATTTTATTTCCCAACTGTGATCACTTATTCAGTTTCAATACATTCAATCTGAATCTACTTTCTCTCGAAAATTATATAAAGTAAGTGAAATGAATGACACGTGTATCCAAATGAAAAAGCATTTTGGAGAGAAAAAATTATCTGTCGGGGTCAAGTAGACGTAAAGTATTAAATAAGTGAAATCGGAAATGATCTTCAAAAATTGACACAAAACGCGTAGGTGCTGTATTGATGTAATAGACTGTAAGATATGAGTGCACACTGTATGTTCCAATTTTATGGGAAAAGGTTAAAATTAAAATGGAATAAAACAAGAGATAACTAGTCAGTTCCTGAATTGGAGACTACTGTTCACAAATTGCATAACAGACGCAAAAGTTAACTGTCTGCGCGCCTTGAAAAATATTGAGCTCTGACATCATCTTATTGTCAAAAACAGTTCATAACTTACCAGAGGGATCCGATTGTAGAATGGCGGGTCAGAGCTTCCAGATTTTTTAAAATTCCAAAATTATTGGTTTGGAATGGAGTCCCTTTGGGGTTCATTCGAAACAGTCCACAGTAATTGTAATGTAGGGGATTATATTTAGAAGTGACTGGTATATATGTATATCTAATGATTTTTGTCGTTCCTTCGTTTTAAAAGCATAAAGTGAAAGTGAATTATATTAGGTAGGTGAAGCTAGTGGACCTGGAAAGTTGTAGGAGAAAAGTACATACTTTTCTATATAGTAATATTACTATATATAATATTTAGTTGGGAATGTGAAACAATTTAGATATGTGACTGGATTCGTTTTATTCTGCCTCTAGGTAAGAAGAGAAGAAACACGACATTTCATTTCCTGTGCCAATCTTCTCAAAGAATTATAAAATGTAATTTGTTGTAGAGTGAAACAAACTTTTGTCCGTGTCCGTGATGTGCACCTTTTCACAACTCAAGCACAAGTTTTCTGAATTCTAAAATTCTGAAAAGCAAGAGCTTTTTCCTCTTGCATTGCAATTGTTGCCTCTTTTCAACGTACGGCTAGATAAGAATTATAATGTATAATGGGACTGTTTGTTGAAACAGATTTTAGTGTGAAGTCTACATTTTGTTTAGCTACATATTTTTACTGACACATAATAAATCTAATTTCTCGGTGAAACTTACTAAACGCAACGTGGTTTCGGTAATACTGCACAGTTGTTTTTGGTACATCTCTTATCCAATCCTTACAGAGAATTTATGTCTCTCCTCAGCAGCAAAGGTAGAAAATAGTTCCATTCTGTATTTGCCACTCAATTTCAGAAATATGCTCAAGCTGGAAGCATTCACACAAAGTTTTGCTTATGTAATTTTTTTAATACCCAGAAGAAAGACGTTCTCCGATCAATATACATACTTTCCATCTAACTCACATAGTTGGATTCGTTCAACCATTACTTGATACATTTTTAATTCAGACTACTTTCAAAAGTTTTATTTTTCGGTTCTCCTCCAATGGACAGAAAGAGGAAGGCTAGATTTTTTTTACGATTTTTATCCATAAAAATATTCTCGACAATCAAATGATGCCTTAGTAAAAGTTTCGCTTTGATTTATGATTGAAAAGACTCATCAAAAGCCTTTTTAAAATACAAATCCAATTTTTATTGAAGATCGGAATTAACAACAAAACGCTTTTTATGTATTTTAAGATGAAAAACATTTCATGTCAAAAGAAAATTTACCACATGCATGTTCATGATCATAATCCATTTGGAAATTGCTGTAACATTTTTGCTCCTATTTTTATGATTATTGCTGCTTTTTCTTTTCATTATAGTTTGCCGATGTAATCTTAATGTGTATGATATTGTATAATTATGTAGCAAGTCTATGTATTTTCAGTGCGGTTCATTAAATTGCATTATAATTAAATGAATATTATTATATGAAGTAGTGGAATAAATTGAAATGTCACAATGAATGGTTTTTTGTTTTGCCGAACACACTGTAACTTCCATTTGAATTACTTTCACACAGGTGCGAAAGGCAAATCGGGAGCGTCAACAGTTGTCTAAATTGCAAAGGCGAGAAATGGGACTGGCCACCATGTTACTCTGTGTTGTTGTCGTTTTCCTCCTCTGCAACGTTCTCCCGCTCGTCAACAACATTCTTGAATCCTTCTACGACACAAGTGTAGACCAACTGGTGGCAATTTCCAACTTCCTCGTTGTCGTCAACTCATCTGTCAACTTTGTGATTTATTGCACTTGTGGCGAAAGATTTAGACGGCTACTCATCCGTCTCTGCAGGGATTTCATCTGGTGTCGCCTGGGAGCACGATCGAATTACAGGGGAAGCGCGTACCGGAAGTCTCATTACTATAGAGGTAAGTCACAACTTTTTACTCACTTTTTAACTTCGTGATTGGTTCTTGTTTATAATAAAAGTTTATTACCAGAGCAAATACAAATAAATAATGGATAAGGTTTGAAGGTTTGTTGTTGTTCGAAAACATACTTAAATAATATTTTTTGCTTTAGAAATAGTGGTGATGCGATGTGACATGACATATTTGTAAGAATGGAATTGAGAGTTGTTAAAGTTGGTTTCTTTCGTTGCATGAATTTGTTTATTTGTAAATGTTATGTTCGTCGTTGCAAAAGTTTCTGAAAAGTTTGCCTTAAGGAAGAACAAACGAAAGCTTTTAATTTTGTATACATCGACTTTTAATAATAGAGCCTTGATTTATCTTGACATCTACATAATTATGTATGTATAAACATTTTGTTTGATTCGTGTGTGCCTTACTGTGTTTGTACCTTACCACCTTCTTAATAACCGTCCTCGTCCATTCCATTAGATTTCACAGACATAGTGGAGAGAAACACAATGGAGGTGGTGAACACGGGCGCTGAGAGCTTTCTTCTTATTTCCGCCTCTATTCCTGTTTCCAATTCTAATTGCGATTCAATTCGATGACAAGGAGTAATCTTCCATGAAGGAAGTTCTTCAGTACAAAACAGTACAAACGAAACAAGTTTTACTCACTTCCACAGCTTAACAGCTCTTAACTCAGACAGAAATAATGTGAATGTCTCACGCTCCACTCAACTCCGACTCAACCCACAACCAAAAGACTGAAGAAGTGGATATTGGGGGAAAGAAATCCTCTTTCGATTTTAAAAATGCTTTAGTTACCTAACTTAGAGAACGCTTCATGTTTAGGATGTCGGCTTTTTATTTCCTTTTGAAAGTAAGCACATCTTAATATTCCGCATAGTTTATTATTTAAAACTATAAGTTTACTGACGAAAAATCAACTTTTTGTTTTATTTACGTCTAAAATAAAATATGCAATACAATGCATATATGAGAATGCTTTCAATGTGTTTTTGCTGATTTCTTTTGTTTGTTGAGGTGAAGTGAGTCGTATTTTCATGCACATTTTTTCATTTTTGTTACATTTTCTTTTTGCATGAACAAAGATTCTCGGAATAACATTGCCATTTACCTGATTGATTTACCTGGCCGGGACCGACCTATTTTACGGAACAGAGTAATGCCTCCCTCTGCTGCCGTTGTTCCTGGCACTGCCGGGAGAAGAGGGCTGCAAGAACCAAGAAAGTGCATGAGCTTAAGTCGGATTGCAAAAAAATATATCGTAATTTTTCTTTTGTTTATTTTTTTCTCCTTTCATTGTATTGTGCCTGTGTTGTGTGTTTAGAATACTTTTATTGGTCTCAAATCCCTATAATCCTGTCAAGTAGCTATGAGAAGGAAGTTTTGTTGTGAGTGCTAATGTAAACATTAATTTAGACAAGGGGAAATTAAAGAGTGATAAGAAAAAATGAGTAGATATTTGTTATGTGACAGACAGGGATTTTCGGAAGATTGCGAATAAAAATGAAGATACTGTGCCTTACTACTTTTGTCATTGGGTGAAATTTTTGTAGGCGCAGACTTTGAGGAAATGAGTATGGCAAGTGTGGCAAACCACACTTGTCTCACAACTGCCTCGGGTACCAATGGGACAGTTGTCGTTGACCTCTCGGGACAAAAACCGAATGCCCTCAGAGGAAACTACAGGGAAAGGAATAAAACAATTCCAATGCTACACGTTCATGCACATCATCATCATCATCACCATCATCACAACAATAACTCTAATGGGAGTGCTACTCCAAACAGTACAATCATCAATAACAGTAATGGACGAGCTCACGTTGGTCGCAGAGTCTCCAGTCCCGTGGGACCCTCGTAAATGGATCTGGAAAATTGTAAACATAAATGAAAACGAACACAATGACAATGAAATTATATTGTACAACGTAAGATACATGACATTGGTACTGTGTGTACGGATCCAAAGTGACTGTTTCTTTGATTACTACTTTTTGATGTGCTACCAACGGCGCAGTAAGCATAATATTTAAAAGTTTCGTACTGTTTGCATAATTCACTAACTCGTTCCAGTCGTTCCTCAAAATTCAACAAACCTGATAACCTAGACATTTCAACATCTGAAAACTGAAAACATCTGTACTGCAAACTGCAACCTGTACTTATAATAACTTTTCATTACGGGGTTTTCCACATTAAAAGTGACACACAGTGCAGATAATATATATTTAGTCAGTCTTGTGACAAGCAGTACAGAAGGCAATGGGTAAATTGAGATTCTACTAATTACATTCGCATAAAATGATATATAGTATTCCGTTCTAACATTATAGAATAGTTGGGCACGTCAAAATAGCTTAAAATTGGGTGATCTGCCAACGAACTGTCAAATTGTCATAAAGAAAAGTTTATTGAAGATAAACATGGTTGGAAATAAAGGTCACTAGCAAAAATACTATACGTACTAAAATTTTCAAAGTATAATAGAATATTAAACTAATGACTAATTTTATGGATCGCATGATTTCTAAAAACTTTACTGTTTTCTAAAGCGGACTTTTACTTAATATTAATGAACTGTTGCGTTCCACTAGACTTTGTTCCAGATACACATACAAGGCAATTGGTGTGAAACAATATTATGGCTATTTGGCTCACACGTTTTCAAATTGTTTCATCCTAGTCTAGTCTTGACAGTTTTTGTAAATCTATTGGTTGATTATTATTATTATTATTGGAGCAAACTGTGATTGATAGCTACATTAAGGACAATGGATAACTTGTTAACTAGAGTGGAAACGGAATGATCTCAGATTGTAAACTGGGTAAAATATTTTTTGTTTGCAAACTATGGTATATATCATAAATTCTTAGAAAGATTTCTAGCGAGTAACGAACTTATTTAGAACTTCATAAAAAAATTCATCGTAGATAGGCGGGCATAGAAGATAGCGGACGTTTTAAGCCGCTTAAAGTGTCCAAAATTTGTAATGACAGTGACAGGTTTTATATACAGAATGCTTACTTCTAACGATTGACGACCGAAAGTAGTTTCATTTTTGCATTTAATAGGGAAGACAGTCAAGTTTGACTGACATTGAGAGATACTTGATTCTTGGATCAGCAAAATCTTAAATAAAGCGTTAATATAATTTAAGGTTTTCTCTATAAGCTGTTTTGTTTAGTGTTTTGATTTCTGCCTAGCTTAATAAGAGGAAGATGACTAAAGTTAGGAAGACTTAATAGATTAAAAGGATCGAACGAATTGATTTATGTTAAAAATAGAGTCCTTTCCTTCTCCAAGGAAAACCCCACAAAAGGACATGGACATGTTTGAATGACTGAAAGAATGAATGAATGCTTTTATCACAAAAATCTTGGAAGTGTTACAGTGACAGTAGAAAGAGTTATTCAATATTCTTCGAGGTACTCATTTCCTATTCCTTTGTTCTTTTACACTTTCAGGAAACTAGAATTTGGTAATTCGTTTGTTTCTTGTGTACCCAATTGAGTCAGTGAGTAAACAAATCATCCTCTCTATTTCTCACCCACTAGCTCCGTACTGCCCTATCTGTATTTAAGAGACAAAGGAAAGGAACCCACCTATCATTATTTTTTGTCTTTGCCGTGGGTGCTTTGGTATTCAATTCAAAGTAGGAAAAGCCAGATTAGATCAAATTCCAACACTTTCTTTTTGACTTTGTTATTTTACTTTGATATAACATAACGTTTTTCACTCACCTATCTGTGAAAGTAATATTTTTTGTGAAACTTTACATTTTGACAGAATATCCAGTTAAATATAGTTGTTACTCAAACAACCCACAGTCCCACCCAATGCGGTCATAGTTATCCAGTTTATTCGCGTTTGCAGTAAATTTTGTTGAATTTTGTTTTCTATTATTGGATGAAAGGTCAAAGGAAATACTAGTGTTGATACTTCACTTCCTATATTTAATACAGGAATGTAACGTAATAATACATTAATTGAATCGTTGTAGCTTGACCAAACACAAACACATAGAACTAAAGCTGGACGAGATTAAAAGAATGAATGATTGGAGTGTTTGGTAGAGCAGCATTAGGGTAAAATCTCAATGTGCAATTTACATATTTGGTGACCTGATCAGAAGCATTTCGGTGGTGCTATATAACACTACATATAAAGGTACTTTGCAAATATTAGACGTTTAGGCTGAGTGAAACCAAGATGTGTAAATAACTTGAGCAATCCGAATTTTATCCTCTAGTCACTTTACTTAACATAGGGTAAATTTAGATTCGTTAAGGTTAGTAAAGTTACGTAGTATCGTAATTTGAAAATATCGTCCGTTTTGTACATTGATCTTCTCTGCGTCAATGATTCACAAAGGAGAATGCGTCATTCAAATGGGTCCGATCCTTCATTCAAAATCATCTAGCCATAACCATCTCTTGCGTCATAATCTGTGTTAGTTTAATCAACGATAATATGAATGTTGTGAATTGGATTGGTATTTATAAATCTTTTGGTGCTTCACAAGTCGTAAATAAATAAAGTGATAATGATAAATATGTACTATTTCAAAACCATTTATAACTGTATCAATGCTACATAATCTCATACTGTTGTATTGTGTATTTTTATAACCCTAGCTGATTAGCGCATAAAAAGTTTTCTTTTCTCAAAAATTATTACTACCGCGTATAATTTAAATTATGACATCTATTCACCCTACTAAAGATGTCCTTCGCTTCAATTAATGTAATACGTAAGCGAAGTGTTAACGCATATTACATTCTGTTAGGTATACTCTGATGTATCGTCATACATCGTACGTAGGTGTTTTACTTTACCATACTGTTTTCTGTCACCCATAGTGGTACGTTACATCGAAGTTTATCTGTATTACTACATAAGTGCATCCAGTAATCGATGTAATATTTAATGTTTGCTGTACCGTCTGATGGAGTAAATAACAAATAAGTCAAATGCATTGTGCAAGGTCTATTATTGTATGCAAAAATATTTGTCTATAAATATGGTTATACATTAGAAAAACGGACTTATAATTTCCGGTGAAATATCATTTGTCAATATCTCAGATGTACCTATTTATGTACTATTTAACAATGGTAAAAAATACAGCAAACCGTAAAAGGTGAAATTTTCTTTATGTCGCTTTACAATTTGAATCTTTTTATTTATTTTGCGAAGTAAAACTTGATTTAAGAAGGACGTTTTAAGCAATTTAATTAAATAAGACTTCATCATTCAAAACACAACAATTGTGTGTTAGTGTGAGTAAAATGCAAATGCGAACGTTTCACCAATGCTATAAAATGTTTCAATGTAATATACCTATACGCACGGTTATGTTTTTAATTTAAAGACTAAAACTTTTTAAATATATTTAATGTGACAGCCAACAGTGTACGTGTAAAAGTTGATAAATACATATTACAAAGAATAAAATAATACAGATACATTTTGTATAAATAAATATTAAGTTTTGTTTTCTTCTTTACTTGGATGAATTTATATTATTGTTATGCACCGGACCATTTAATGTTAGGCAATGAAAATAGAATTTGGAATAATCTCTTAAAATTCATGAGATGCATGAAACCTTGTGGAAAATTCTTCTTCCTCTTTAATTTACATTGAACATGAAAGCAGTCACGCAAATGGTGATTGGAAAGTATAGTATCCTTCACCCTCCGAGAAATTTTTGCTGTTCTTAATTGACTACCTAATTTTGCTTGCATCCTTTGATTCAACTCAAGGTTGAAGTCGGACCCAGATCTGGTAACAACCGAACAGTTTATATAAGCAGAAGCTATATTGTCTCTGTGAGACTGTCTGTGCTTTCATTGCGTAACAGTAACGTTTAGGGTATGAATTTATTCCAAACTAAAAGGCTTCGGAAACGTCGACAACCTCTTTTTATTTGCATTCTAGGTAAACTTACCTCTAGCCGGATTCCACATGCCACGGGAACACTCCTTCAATTGGCCGCAAAGTTTATCGCATATTCATACTATTGAATTTCATATTCAGAGTCAGAGCTTCATTCGTCACAAGAAGATCAAAAAAGCACTCCAATGGACCATAACGTCCCGAGTTTGAATTGTGCCCATGTTTCCTATTCATTCACGATAATTTTAGAAACACTTAACGTCTATTGTATTGAATACTAAAAATTTGAATTTTGTGGAGGAGTTGAGAGCAATTGCAAGACAATTGAAAGTTTTCAGATGATTCCATACATTGGAAACGTCGGTTTTCTCTATTTTCATAAAAATAAAAATTCCGTTACATAACTCAATGCTTAGAAAAGTTGAAAAGTACAATACTTGGAATAATCTATGAAAATGGCTTCTAGACGTCAGATCATATTTAGCTGGAACTAGCAAAAGAATGGCTTTGCTAACAATAGGTGGCTTACTTACGCCTACTAATGTAAGAATGAAATCAAGTTCTTTTCTTCCGCTTTAAATTATCAGACTGCACACACAATTACCTTCCACACAAACTTAGCGACAAAATGGTGAACAATAATGTGACACAAATTCCCTCGCCCGGTACGTTATTTTCACTTGTTTTCCCTTGGTATTTTAGATGCTGATGCGAATGCAAAGACTTTTTGGAGCGATTTATTTTTCGCATAACATTAGAATGTGCAAGTCGTGTGATTTGAAACCAGAACAGGCTCAAAGTTCCCAAACTAACTAGAGTCATCTCTCCGTAGGCTGAGGGAAACACCATATATTTAAGAATATGCGAATGAAACCCTCATTTTCCATCAAGAGACTTATTCAGAGTGAAAAATAAGCAAAAGAATTTCAACGAAATGACAATGCATTTCTATTTTTACTGAGTGCCAATGAATATGAATCAGACTGGGAAAAACATAAAATGGAAAATTTGTTTCGTAAAATACCGCCTCAGAAAATTGCATTCCTACGTACACGCATCTATCAGTGATCACATCATAATATCAAAGCCAAGTGAAAGCAAGCAGCACCATAACACCAGCAAACTTTCCTCGTGTGCTTTCTCTCACTTCTTTCACCATCGCCAAGACCAGTCGTAAAGCACTTTTCCTGTGGAGCATACACACATACATAAGTCGAAAAACTATTTTGTAAAGTTAATCGTATGGAAACAGGGCAATCGTCTCCCACTTTTTTCTGTATTCACTCAAAAAGCAGGGAACGACCACAGCCACAGATACATGTGCACAAAGAAAAAAGAAACTTACTTCAAGCGAACCAGGCAGCAGCCAGGAGCGTAGCAGGAGAGCAAGAGCACAAAAAACTTTTATTTCATACAACGAACGATACAGACTGACTCAAAATGGTTTCAAGATTGCTCCAAGCTTTCTTGTCGCATGTCTCATATAGAATAATAGACACTATCAGTTCCAAGTCACCGAAGATTGCTCATTCGTTCCTTCACTTAACATATCCATCTTGTGCAAATAAAATACGCGTCATTGTGACAACGTAACCTTACTACATTGTACCCATTAGATCACGCATTTTTGGGTGGGTGTTTTATTGTTTGTGCGGGTAATTTTGTTACGCTTCGTTTTTCGTTGGTGGGTGATGTAACTGGAATGAAATTCTAAAAGAAGTGCTGTATTATTTCCAGGGATGGGTAGGAGATGGTCTGGTTCCTTCCATAATAAGATACAGAATTAGGACCTCGAGTTGGTGACAGTGTGAAATTTGGGTGTTTCAGGAATGCGGGTCATTAGTACGTGCATTTTACTTTTCAGGAAACGCATTTTCGTAACATTTTAATACATTGAACGTCCTCTGTGCGACTGTACATCATGTTCACTGAGGAATTTTTGGGATGAGGAAAAGTTGAACATTTTAAGTACCACTAAGCCGTTGCTGATTAAATTCATTGCTGTGAGGAAGCGGAGATGTAAATTCGGTGTGATGATGATGATGAAACTGAATTACTGATAAAAACTGCGATAATCGTTTACGGTTTTTCTTTTAAAAAAGGACAACGTGGATGGCATTATATACTAGAATAGAACATCGATACCGACAAAGTTTTGGAAACGTTCGGCTTCAACTCGCATATGTATTTTATCATGATTACCTAAAATTACCTAAAAAAAATTCTTATCATCTTTTTGTTCTCCTTCTGTTATTGGAAAACTTTTTATATCTCACTCAAACGGTCGCAATTCGCTCGCTTTGCGGAAAGAATAAATCCGCGGATCATTGAGTTTTGATGATGCAAACTAGTGAAAAAATACGGCTGCGAAAATAAATAGGGAGTGTTAGAGGAACTGTCTGGGCAAAGGGAATGTACAGAAAGAAAACAGTCACAAAATTCTTAGTAATGGTATTCCTTTAACTTCGTGCAATTTTCTGACTTCATCTTAAAGTTACAGTTGGAAGCGTTTAGTTAAATCTCTGGTTACCTGACTCGTCAGTCGATATAAAGTTACCAAATCCTCGTGACATCAGTTTGAATACTTGCTTGGATTGGATTTAGAATTTAAAATTCTTGACTTTTGTAATGCTTTTTTTGTTATACCAATCACCAAAATGCAGCATGACTTGCGGTACATCGACCGAGACGCGAGGAGTTACTTAAAGAATTCAGTGACATGCATTGTTGGAAAAGGGAAAAGCTGACAACTGCACATCTTACTTTATAATTGACCCCATTATATTTTAACATGTTCTCGTTTCACTCTTCACTCAAGTGAAAGGAAAAGAAAGTTTCGGTTTTTGAAAGTTGGAGTGGGTAAGCTGAAACTCGGTTATAATTTGTAATGACAGTAGTATAACCTTAAACGTGTTATATCTTCATTGATTCGATGCATTTGTGCAGAGTGTTTCATCCATAGGGATTTATTTCGGTAGAGTTGGACTTGAATTGTGGTCTTCAAGTGAGCCAAAATTACATAAAATCTACAAATGAAAGCCTCACTTGAAAAGAGTTTAGACTGCTCACTTCCTCGGACCCAATTATTTTCCAAATAATGAAATGTGGCGGTTCGCCTCGGTTGGAACAACTGTTAGATAGAATTTTCAAAGTTTGCCCAAGTTCATGCTCAGCTTCACTGCTTGAGTAATTAGATGCTCACTGACTCAACGCAAACGGCACGGCTCCAGCTACAATAGAGAATTCGTAATACAAGTCGAGCATGTAGGAAGGATGACAAGTAAGCAAGCTACATGTTTTGTCGAGCATTGTAGCAAGTAGAATTCGTAATTTGGGAGTGTAGTTTTAGTTT
>VYYJ01003301.1:0-17114 GCA_021029165.1 Cyphoderus albinus | reverse complement strand
TTCAAACTTTCCATCGCCACATTTCTCCAGAATTCCCACACGCCTGTTTCCGCCATCCAGCTAAATCGTCGCAGTAAATGAGGTGGTACGAATCCCTTGAGCGAAAATATCCAGTCGACATCAGAGAATTTCTTTCCCAATGAATGCATTGATGGATTTGTCCTCCCTCTTCAATCTCCTGGAAAACTCCTTGCAAAGGTATTCAGGTAGCACCAGTGCCCTTTTCCCACATTTCCTAAAAAACTCGAATAATGTTTCCAAGTCGACTTTCCTAAAGTCGACGAATTCCTCATTCACAAGATCGTAGTAGGCGTGATCTTTTGGAACTGTTTTGTTCTTACTTTCTGCGTCTATCAAAATCTCATGCACCCTTCTTTCACTGGATGAAATTATTGTGGCTACATCTCGAACCCCAAATGTGACCAAGGAAGTGTTTTCAATTTCGTTCCACCGATCATAGTCTAGCCCAGGAGGCATCAAATCACGGTTCATTACCAATGTCCAGAGCACTCCAGCGATTTCCGACCTCAGTCTGTAAAAGTGTGCATAGAAAAACACATCCGTGATTGCTCCTAATTTTTGCCTTGTCGAGTTAATTCCGAACTGATCAAACTTTACACTATGAAATTTCTTCATCCGGATTATTCTCGTGTGGACAGTGAAGTTGTCCGTGGCCAATTCCCTGAAGTACTGGTAGGGCAAAGCATGCCTTGCAGATATCATTTTTGAAATGTTGACATTTTTATAAGCAGTACTCAAAACCGTTCCCACGAGCAAAACCACAGCAGCCACAATCCTCACATTGCGATTTTAAAAAATCTCATTCTGAAATGGATTGCCCTGCTCCAGAAACACCTTCATCAAGGAGATGAGATTCGTGGATGTGCTACCTTGATGCAGGAGTTTGAGGAAGATGGTGAGTGTCGCTGTTGAGACAAGGATGGAAATCCACACTGTTAAATTGAAGATATTTGTTAACTCATGGTAAGGCAGCTCTGATCTCCCCTTTTGTTTACATGAATTAAAACGCAGTCCAACGACACCGTCCGGTATTAACAATGGAAAGAAATATCGCCCTCTGAAATATTGGTGCCGGTGCAGCTCAATTTTTATGTCCAAGTACATTCCGGAGATTTTGTAATCGACGGATTTGTGTCTGTTGTAACAAGCACCTAATCCCATGCTCTTCGTGAAATTTTTCATGACAGACAGAAATACATGGGAATAGGCGTGAGCGACTTTCTTCAAGGACGAGTCAAATATGACCTTATTTGACCACGATTTTGTGCTCGCTTCGGGCAAATGCTCGCACATCACAATGAACCTGGAGACATGATCCAGAATACTTTCTTCATCCGCAGTAAAAAAGAATTCCCACACTAAATTTTCAGTTAGCGCAGGAAATGCCAGGGCTTTAAGGTAGTCAAAATCAACAAGTTTTTCAAAGCTGGTCAGCTCAACAGGCGACATTATTTTTTCCGCAGATTCCGTCTTTTCCTGTAGCCAACAGCCTGTACAAAATTTCAGAACTTGGACCTTTGTGATAGTTCCAAGTCCACTGTTAGGAGTGACAGAACACAGAATGAAAATGTCATGTGAAGATGCCGAAACTCTGTTATTGGATACACGAATGACCTCTTTGACCCAGACTTTATAAAAATCCAAATAAAAATCGTCAGAGTTTCTCCGCTCCACGAGAGCATTAATATGTGGAATGGGAGATGGTAGCACACGGTGCTTGCCGCAATGAGATAGGTCATAGTTTGGGAAACAGAAGAATCTCCTCTTTCTTGTAATACTCATACAGATCTAAATGGGGATACATTGATATGTGAACATGACAATTCGAGGGTTTTACTTGAGTCGGATATTCCTTAAATCCAGACGGATGCAAATGTCGTATGGATTTTTTTTTGAGGTTCACCGGTGACAAATATTTTGAAATGGGACAATTGTTTGTGGTATTCGAATTTAAGGAAAGTTCCAGGTCTACATTTTGGTGTCCCCACAGAATTGTTTTGAATCTGATTTTCTTTTGTGATTGTATAAAGGCAGCTACAACCAGTGTCGGGCGTCGTATTATTATATTTGCGGATGTTTCTATAATGTCTGAGTTTTGAAAATTGTCCGCGGAGACCAAACACTTTTCTCTGGCGACACTCGACATAAGATTATTGAAATTACTTATTTTGGGGTACAGCCCTTGATTTTGGGTGTGGAATCGATGTCTCAAAAGCCAACTATGAAATAATCCGTGTTTCGTGCGGTTATCATTAAAATGAAATAACTTGTCCAAAGATATAAATTTTAATCGAGTTTTACCCAAAACGTGGGATGCTATTGTTGTAAGATACAAAAGTAAAATAGTTGACCAGCACGTGATGATATCTTGTGGAAAATTCATTTCAATGTGTAGAGAAAATGAATAACTATGAAATATTGACAGAAAAGCCACCATCAATCTACAAGTTTTAGAATTTCAGATAAAGATCTGTCACAAGTTAGTGCGAGTTGTATGCAAAAAATGCAATCATACTATAATGCAGTAATTGTGTCATTTCGATATTTTAACATGATGAATTTAAAACATGAGCATGAGATTGACTGCATTATTACAACAGAAATTCAAACAGTTGAAAGGTGTCTCATTATCGATGAAATTCGACGAGCCAAAGCTTACTTTCAATGGTGTCACTCTGTTTACGATAAGCGCCTGCTTTCCTGGTATACATTTAGTCCACGCCGTCTCAATTAAGGCGGTGAAATGTGAGTTGAATTGGCAAATATTTTGAGGACAAAGTACAAAATCAGGGAACTTCCGGCAAGAAGCGGGAATACCAAGAAGCAAGTCTGTCTTTGGAACCTTACTGTGCATTTTAACATATTACGCGGCCGAACTATGAATAGATAGTACCAATAATGTTAATGCAGAAACGTCGAAAACTCGAAAGTCTGGAATCAAAGCCAATGCTATGTTGTTGAGGGATTACTAAAGAGAAACTAAAGGGATAGGATGCATTACACGAAGATTCTGTGTATATTCATAAAACAATCATTTTATATACATACTTGTAACATTGTGAAGTGCAAAAGTGCAAAAGAAAGAAACAAGCCAGCAAGCAAATACCCGTTACCTCAACCTCCACAATTACAATCACATCACTGTAGACTACAGTTTCAATGGGTTCATAATGAAAATGAAACGCTCATGTCATGCTATGTCAGAACCAATTTTGTCTTTGTGTGAGTATGGGTAGTTTTCTCATATCACAATATCAATTCAATATCTGAAACGTATCAAAGTAAATACAAGAAAACGAGAAAAGAGGGATCAAGGGGAAAAGTAAAGAGTTCGCAAATAGCACAGAACATTGCAAAATAACCACCGCGACTTCTAGAACCGGCATGATGGTGATTGGTCCTCCCGATGATAGTCCTGCCTCCTTGGTCTAACTGTACTAGAGGTATGTAATATGTAAATGTGGAAGCAAGCTGAAGTTCATATTCCATCCTTTGCCTCTTTTACATCAATTAACTTAACGTATGAAAAGGTTGTTTCTCACCAGTATCGCGATTTGAGTTATGTAAGCTGGGTTCTTTCTTCTTTTCACAGTAAGATTAGGTGATATTATTACATTACATTACTGCCAACGTCATCATATGGAAAACATGTACTTATTTAAATAATCACAAAATAATCAGTAAAATAAGCAAGGCTCTACGTGGAGTTTCTAGTTCTTCATTTGGAGATTTTAACATCTTTTGAATTTTTATTCAACATTTGTGTTTGTTAACAAAAGATTTATCTTTTGATAGTCCTCAATTTTAGTTTGTGCTGTTGTAGTGTTAAGTGAATTTCGGATCTTTTGCCTTACGAAGTGCAAATCAAATTGGGTTGAAAGATATCCAGGAAATGGCATCAGGGGGAAACCCTGGTCGTGGCGGCGCAGCCATGGGTGCTGAAAGAGATGGCCACGTCGATGTGAACCCCGCGAGACCCGTTCGATTTGATTGCACCATTTGTTTCGGGTCCCTGGACGAGCCAGCCCTTGCTGCAGAAGGAGGAAACCCCGAACAGCCTCCAACCGAACCAAATGATGAGATTGTGGCCACGCATTGTGGCCACGTCTATCATAATGACTGCCTGAACCGGTGGTTCAATGAGAAGCAGGAGAAGCATAGGTATTTTTTTTAATCAGTCTAACAATAATACTACTCCTCCAACTAATAATATTGACCAAATAAATTGCTTGGAAAAATTAGGGCAGCAAAAAAACCTGGGCGTGCGCCGCGCCAATGTCCGCTGTGTTTTGGTCCTGCTCCTCCATCCAGAGTGGCAAAATTGTACATGAGCAGTGTAGGTCATGAGACCAGCTTAGGCCCTGCTCCGCGTGTAGAGGACGACATCGAAAATGATGTGGATGAACAGTGCCACAATCACCGCTGTCAAAATATTCGCGCCTGCTACAATTTCCTGACGTATGTAATACAAGATTTTTAACTTAGAATATTTAGCATTATTGAATTAATAAAAATTCCTTGATTACTTTAATACATTGTTTTAAAAATTCATATTACGTAAATATTTTGTTTTAGGAAAGAGAATGAAAAATTACAGGACAGAAATAATCTACAAACGGCAGCGATTCAGAGCCTCGAAGAGGAGGTCGAACGGCTTAAGAGGTATTTTATAACAAGTATAATATCAGTATTTTTTAGGTTATTTACATAGAAGAAAGGTTTTCACCTAATTATTCCTAATCTCTTTGTCATAGGGGAGCTGGAATAAATCCCAATCCTGCTGAGCCTGCCCCTGCGCCTGATGCTGAGCCTGTACCTGGACCTTCAGGTGCATCACGAAAACGGAGGAGGTGAATTTAATACATATGAACACTTCAAACTTCAGGTTTATTTTTTTAAATATGACAAAAATCGAAAAATGATTTAATTTTTCAGGTATTTCTTCTTTTGATATTTTCAAAATCGGTCAACGCAACTCGTGTTCACCACGTTGGCGAAACCGAGAAACAGCACACCACGGCAAACACCCCACGAGGAGGCATTAACCATAAAATACAAGTAAATATATAAGTATAAAGTAATATCAATCATAATTAAGTATATTTAATAATCAAAATAATTCTTATATAGTAATGAACTAATAATAACTAGCTCAAATGCAACTAAATAGTTGGTTATGAATTGTGAAAAATAGACAACGAAGAATTTTGTATGCAAAATCAGGTAACACCATCATCGCATTTTACTTAAATAAATAGTTGATTATATATTAGCCTCTTAATTGTTGCAATTAAACATAAGTTGTTTTACAATTATAATTAAATAAAGGATTCATCTCTGTAGTTTAAATAAATATTTATAAATAAATAAAAATTAATATAAATAATATTTAACTCTTATTCCAATTCCAACGGTTTCCATTTTTTAATCCTTAATGAAAATGCCATGCTACTGAGCTCTCAGCTAATGAAGAAAAGTGTACAAGTGCAGTAGTAAGTAAGTAGATCTTTTGATAAAACTCTGCTTGAGGCTCAGGCTCTGAGAGATTCTGCTTGTTCTGAAACTGACACACATTTGAAATACACACGCGACACATGCACACACTCCATTAAAAATCATCTTCCTTCCACTAAATATAAAAAGCTTCGCCAAAGCAGATCAAGCAACTTGTTTAATACTCTGCTGTAAACTTATAAGCATGCCGAAGAGAGAACAAAGAGAAAAAAGCTTGTCCCACATAACATGCTAGAACACATGTTACTACAATACATTTACAAATTTTAAACACTAGAACTTTATTTTTACGCATTCATTTCATATCATATTTAAAAGTGATAACGAGTGATAAGTTGAATGAAGCTTTCACAGTTTTCGCAGATCCACCACCGGCAACGTGCATTTTTAGTTAGCACTAGTATTTAGCAGAAGCTAAAACATTTTACGTGCTTACTCTTATACACTATTTATAGATTCGTTGAACGACAATAATTACATATTTACAAAGGGAACGCCGTTCCATACATCCAGAATCTAATACCTACATTCGCTCTGAAATCTGATGAGTGCGAGCAATTGTATTGGAAGCACTTTGTATTTTTCATATCGTGATCACCATCGCCATCAAAACATGACACTTAATTATAAAGGTATAAAGCAGCCAAGAAGACGCTGACCGTACGAAGTTTCTGACTTTACATCACTACTTGAATTGACGATGACGATAAAGTTTGCATCAGCGGCTATAAGTAGTTAGAAAATATTATGAGCACACATGTTGCAAGTGGCAGAGAAAAATAAAGCAAATGACATGACATGGTAAAAACGGCAATGAGCTATGGAATGGAATTGAGCAGTGTCTCACAAACAAACCACAAACGAGTCTCTATATTATTCCTCTGAAAATGATTATCTTTGCAAGAAACCATCTCTCTCACAGATCATGATCATCGTGATCAACACGATGAGCTCATCTTTTTATCCGCATTTTATTTTTGTAACAGGACATGCAAATGAGTGACTGGAATGAAAATCACATTATAATACATAAAATACTTCGTCAATAAAAAAAAGTTGCAATCGTCATTAGATTGATATCCTTAATTTAGTAGATATCCACAGTCTGTCTGGTCTTGGTCTAGCGTGTACCTATCCAAAACCTCGGCTATTATCGTACAGAGCTTTACAAAGTATTTCAGAGTGATTATTATCACTGATTTAAGTGAGTGAGTGAGACTTGTTTCTTTTGATCGCTAAATACTTTGTGTTCCGTTGCGTCGCGTTCCTCTCATCTTGCTGAACAGGTCACAATTTTACACTCTCAAGTGTACAAGACACAGTTGAGTTATGTGGTTTTTGGTTTGTTGCAATTCTCGTGTAAAGATGAAATGTAATGCACTTTGTTTGGAGATGTTCTAAAATACATCAACTTAAGTTTACTCCACGTTTTCATGTAAAAATGCCACATGGCACAAACGACACAGTGAGACGCTTCAAGCTGCACTCACACTGTCACAGTTGTTCAGAGAAAAAAAGAGGAGAAAATCCTTGAGAAGGAGAAAAGGAAACCTAAGAAAATGGAGATGCAACGAAATGCAAAGGAAACTGTGTTTTTCCAACATACATATCTATCTACACATCCGCAAATCTTTCGTTTAAAAAAAGCATGCCATGAAAGAAAATGAATGAGATTTGAGAGCCACTTGAAACATTTTGTCCTTGTTTGCAGGAAAGAAAAGGAAAATCCCTGTGGAATTCATTTTTTTTTATTATTATTTAAAAAGCAGTACGAAATCACTCAAGTTGAAGTGAAGATGAGCTCTGCTACTTTTGAAGGAATTAAGAAAACTCCTCAGCTTGTTTTTGTTTTCACACTGGGAAATCCTCCGGAATAAACCTCTGCTGCTGGTTTTAGTTTTCCAATTTGCATAATTTCTGCTACGCAAGCAAAGCTCCTGTTCAAAGCTTCTTTAATCTCAATCACCGCAATTCTTAGAAGACGGACTTTTCAAATGCAATCAGAAATTCATATTTTTTTTCATTTGCTGCAACTGTGTTCGCTCTTTCTCACCATTTTACAGGATAATCAGCTCAAGTCTCTCGCTGTCTTTCTCGATTCTTTATTATCAAACGTTTACACCGAAACCTGCTACTTTACGCTAGTCGACTCACATAAATTCAATCCAATCCACTTGAAAAAAATTTGCTTGGCGAAAAAAAAATGAAGAATTATTATTATTATTATGTAATGATAATGGATACATGCATATTGCCAATTCATACATAATTTGTGTAAATGTGCCTCTACGCTGCTGGTGCCGCTCCAGCCTCGTCTGTATTTATACAAGAAACTCGTCGTTCGGTGCTTCTGCTCCTTTATTGCATAGAGAGCGAAAATCTTTTCTTTGGACTCTTTCATCTTGTAAATACGAGGCACATCCATGAGCATCCACAACAGCCACGACTTTTCGTGTACCACTACACTTTACTTTACAGCAACAAGCAGAAAAAATCTGAGCGTAAAGAAAGGGTTTGTTGTAAGTAGCCATGGTACAACTTACTTGTACGTATGTATTTAAATATGAAATGTTACAAGACATGAGCAAGTTTTGTTTCGTCTAATGCCACATCTCTCGCAGATTTTCACTCAGTCATTCACGGACTACGACCAGGCAAGGAGTTTCGAGACGGAGACTCTCAACACTGTTCAAGCTTCAAGTTGAGTTTGGGTGAGAGTGGGGCAAGAGAGAATTGGAGAAGGCTCACGCTCACTCATTCATCAGTTTACTTACAAAGATCATCATTATTTTCGGAACAGCTCTCATTTCTCGATTCGAGCTGATTTCCTTGCTCCACTCACACTTCCTTTTCCACTCTTTCTTTTCCTCCACAACAGCATTAGCAAAGCATGGAATCTTTGTGATTTACAAACCTTGCCCTTATTACTAGCTCCACACAGTAAACTGCATTGTATTATTATTAGTATTAGCCGATCGTGTTGTGTTTGTGTTGTGATGAGATGATGGTGATCGTCGGTCGTCATCATCACTGAAAAAAGAAACCAAACACCACCGTGGTCTCGATAATTCTCTGTCTCTCCATCTCACGCTCAAACTCAACCTTTTTTAAATCTCAACTCGACTCTGTTTCTTTCTTGGCAGCTTTCGCATTCACATTTGCATCATGAGCAGCATGATCATCGTGAGTTTTGCCACCGAGATTTTCGAGCAGCGCGTTTGCTTCAAGAAAAGAAAAGACGAAATGTTCGAATTCATCTTATTAGGCTTCATGCACTCGTTTCTTTCGGTCGTGTCGTGATCACTGTGTCAATTTGTTTTTTTTTTACTTTTCCGTGAGAGAGTGAGTGAGTGGATTCGAATTTGAATTATTTAGCCGGTTATTTCATATGTAAATACTGTGTGGTATTTTTTGCAAAAAAAAATGTGCAAAAATTTGATTATTTATTTGAGACTTTTTAAAACAAATTGTTATTGCTAATCTATCATTATCAATGATAATCATGCGAAATAGAAAATAGCCGGAAACATTGCGATTTGCGATATTTATATATACTACTGACGTACAAGGGTTTTTAATTACTTTTAATTGTGCTTGCCGATACTGTGCTACAAAAGCAAAGTAGTATTTACGTGTAGATTTAGGTTGACTGTGCCGCATACGTGTGACCCGTTTTACATTCATTCGGCTCGTTATACACTTGTATCGTCGTGACGAACGAAAAACATTTTTATGAAAGAACCTGGATTGATGAGATGAACATTGTGAAAAAAGTGTTGCAGTGTGTTAAAAGTTGCATCTCAAGAGATTTTTATCACTTCCCTTGAACTTAACAAGAAAGAGAAGAAACGAAAACGACTATTTTAGTAATAAAAGTGTTTTTAGGGTAAAAATGAAGTGGACGAAGACAAAGTCTTTGTTGCTTTGCGTTGCAACTGACTGAGCAAAGCGTATTTAAGTAGCGAAAGGAGAATTAAGTACTTGCATAGTTTTTGAGTTTGTTTACGTACTTAGTTTACATTTGCGCTCGACTAATTGGCGACAACGATAATGAGGCGAAGCGACATAAAAGAGACATAAATTAGGCCGAAAGACAAGAAGCGCGGTGCGACGCGACAGGAACAAGAGGCTAATAGGCCGAACTTCCGGTGCTGCCGCTTCCTCTTTCTTCCCTTTGCCGAATGAAACGCGTTTACTTAGGGGATTCTAGAAACAAATGAATAATTAATGTGCTTTCTGTGATTCACTCTTACTCATTCACAATGGCGGATATTCTGGAGGTCTCTGCAGTTCAGAACAGTAACAATACGAATAACAATGCCTCAGCCTCGACCCCGCCACCACGGCCGCAGTCAGAGGCAGGGCGTCCAATTTCCTCCAGTCCGCGCCCACACTCCGCAGCTTCCAGCCACAGCCACCTCTCATTTGCATCCTCCACAAACAGAATGGACTCGTTGAGTGGAGCGGGAGGTGGCGGAGGTGACGAGGCGGATGAGGAGAGTAGCCTCCGCTCAATCTCCAGACACGCCCATCACGCGTCCAGCAGCGCCTGCAGTTCCTCCTTTAATTTACACCGACACGATTCGAACGCCAGCAGTAGTGGAGGTGGTGGAGGTGCAGAAGCCGGGCCCTCCGCACCCACCGCGAGCAACATTGTGAGTGTGGTCAACGGGCTGAGCGGAAACGTGGCCAGGACAACGACAATCAGCACGATAGCCATGGAATCAAACACATCCGCTACGAGCAAGTGCTCGCCCACCAGACTCGTCATTGCACTTCTTCAGGTCAGTTGTCACTTTAAGTTTTAATGGTCTTTGGTCTTGTCACAATTAATTTTAATTATAGCTTCAATTAGACAGATTGCATAGTACAGTTGCAGGCAGGAAGGATTTCAGTTAATAAACATTGCGTTCTCACAGCCAACTACGTATCATTTAAAAAACAGAAAAATAAAAATCATTTTTATTCACACTTGCATTTGCAGTCATTTGCACCCAGTGACAGAATAAGTCTATTAAATTTAATTAACCAATTAGTAGGCTTGTTCCACACTAACTCTGTAGTCGGATTTTGAATTGGACTTTCTGGTGTAGTGACTGCGAAGTGAGACAAGTTAATTAAAGTCATCAGGCTTTGATTACAGTTGGTTGTAATAAATATTTTAAAGCGTGGGTGGATTGTATTGTAGATTTTAGGTTTTTTAGTTGCCTGGACACTGTCTGTACAATGTATGTATTTACAGTCAGGCAGGCAGGCGTCTTGATTCAATTTTAATTAGTAATGATTAGTTATTATTAGTAATGAGATTGTTTTTAGGTAGGTAAAGCTAGCGCAGTTAAATACAATTTATAATCCGTTTGTTATCACAGCAGAATTTTTCATCTTTCAGCATATTTTCTTATCCTTATCTTTGGAGTGGAGCGACTCGACTCTGACTCTCGACTTGATTTAACTATGCATCACTTCACTACGATTTGTTTTTACATGCGGCATTTTTTAATTTCATGTATGTGTTTATCGTTTGCTTGGAATGTGGAATGACAGCAATGCTTGGAGCATGCGTCACTCATGAAGCCACTTTCATTTTTTTAAAGTCAATCAATCACTCATATCGTAAATATTTGATTCTCATTCTGTCTGCTGAGGCGAGCGACCAGGGTTATTTTTAGAAAGCTCGAAACAGCTTTAGAAAGGTAAAAGGCAGCGGAGAAAATAATGTTATTATTTTACAGACTTTTCACACCAATCCGTCCGTTTGCTGCCACATAAAATGTTCATTTGTCATAAAAGTGTATGGACGTGGACACGGACGTGATCAGGACTATTAAATTCTATTTGTTTTCTTTTCTGCCTCCTGGCGAAAAAAGGAAAGCCGCAAATTGCAATAGTTCTGATCTGATAGGAAATGGGAAGTAGCAGAATCTCATTTCTGTTGCACATGTGAAAATTTTATGCTTCATGCTGGCAAATGTCGAGTAATGATAAAATGCAATGGTCGTTTCGCTCGTTTCATGGTAATATGATGGCGTTGGCGATGGTTATTTGCTCGCTGATATTTACTGACACTGATGCCTCTCGTTGGTTTATTAGATGCCGAGACGGAGATTTTCATACCACTACAAAAGTCAAAAATGTGACAAAACCTGATTTTCTTTTCCAATTTGCTCCCTGACTGACACACGCCTTCAACCTCACAAAAAAAAGTGATTTACTCTTTATTTTATTTCCATGGACATACAAAACTCTAACTTATGAGTGTACATATGTTAACAGAGAAAAGTGAAAATGGAGCAAGGGGAAATCTGAAAACGTGAATGTGTGGCCATTAAAGATTTGATTGTCAGCAAAGGTTGTGGCATCAATCGTCAGTGGGGTTGTAAGTGTAAAAACGACTTGTTTAAAACTCTTTTTTATTTTGCACATTCAGCCACAAATTCAATTTCGATGTGTTTTTTATTGCACACTCAAACTGTCCAAGCGTGATGCGAAGAATTACCAAGATGTTATACGTATGTAATGAAAGTGTTGCTCTCCTGTGGCTGTGTGCAAGTTCCGGTTCCAATCTTGTTAAACAAGGAAATAAAAATCAGTTTCAGTGAGTAAACGTAAAAGCTGGCTTCGCTTAACCTCCCAATTGGCATCGATATTTAACATTAAAATAATATTACACATGAGTTGACTAAGCAAAAAACATCTTCATTTTCCGCCTCTTTTTTACTTTTGGAAATTAAAACGTGGAAAGAAATTTTTTCTTTGGGGTCGGGTTCTTTTTCTGGCATTCCATTTTTATTGCTCCGTTTCCAACACTTGGGTTTGAAAAAGTGAAAAACAAAACGCGAGTGAGTTCATCTCCATTTTTCGTCGATTTTTTTCTTCTGAAGAGATGAGTTTTAGTAAATTGCCGGGAGTGGGAAAAATGGGAAGGAAGTGGAGCGTCAGACTCTGTATTATACTATTACATAAGATAACGAAAGTTGGCATTGTTGCATTCTTTGCTCGTGTTACGTAAACAAGACGAAAAGTGAAGACTGTAAAGAAAAGGAGGCGGAGGGAGGGAAAGGAAGGAAGGAGAGGAACGCGTGAGATTTTTCGGGCTTAGATTTCGTGGACAGGCCAGAGTAGAGTAAAGAAGCTCAGAGTTTCGAAGAAGGGAGAAAATGAGAGGGAGAAGCAGGACACAAGAATGCTCGAACATCTGGACTTTCTTGATCTTCGGGCGAGGCAGGCCGCTGCAAAAACTCCTGCTCCTGCTTTTCAGCTCAGACGACATTTTTTACGGTCTGTATATTTTTATAGTGGATGGAAAGAAAAAACACTCCGAGCTGAGAAAACTCAGCAGAAAACACCTCCACATCCACATCCACCTCCACCTTTCCTCCACTCCAAACAGAATGAAAAGGAATCAGAGCGAGGGAAATGAATACAGAGTTTTGAGATGAACGCCTCCTCCTGTTCGAAAAATAAAATAAAGAAACACACGAAAAAATGACCGAAAGCTTTCAAATCCAAGTTTTTACTTTTATTTCCCGTTTCGTTTTTTATTAGAAAAAAAAACTCTTTTTCGACAAGTCGGGCATCAAATTTTTTACTCCTCTCCATTTCTTTCCAATAAACAGTTTGTCTAGTCAGCTCAGCTCAATCCTTCTTTCATCCTCTTCAGTGTTTCTTGTCAGTCTCTCGTTCTTGCTACTGCTCTCAGAGATTCCATTTTAATTCGTTGGCAAAATGGAGGAGAATTTTTTTGACGTGTTGCTTGTGCTCGTCAATTCAGGATTTTCATTTCACTCACGTTCTTCGTACTTACCTCCAATACGTCGGTGAATGAGTGAGCTCTGAGTCTGTTCACTTCCGGCACGTCATCCTCAGCAATACCATCAACCAAAAGCTCAGTTCATTCATGTTTGTTTCAGGCTGCCTCATTCTAAAAAAAATTCTCCCACTTTAGTGTTTAAGCTCGATCGTAATTATTTTACAAATCCACACATTTTTCCTTGAGCAAAAAATATTGGAAAGGAATAACAGAAAATTGAGGTAAAAGAGTTCATTTTTATGTAAAAATTTCGTCTTTCTTGGAAAATATTAAAATAACTAAAACTTCTGGCAACAAGCTCCTCATGAGTAGATATGAATGCTTGCAGAAGTTTGACTTGCCCTACTCCATGCATTACGTGTATAAAAAATATTTGAGAAAAAAACTTTCAAATACCTAGCGATTACTCGCTACGTATGTATTTACCTACATTAGCAGATCGATGTTGACACTCGGTGTAAAAACCGTTTGGCTCATTTTGTTTAGATTCTCGCCATTCAATGTAAAGTTTGTCTCCAACAGATTTCCAACAAATTTTATGCAGTGTCATCCTCATCAATATTTTCATCACGAGCTTCATTCTTCATCATAATATTTTGCTCATGTAATCCACAAATGCATAATGGAAATGGAACGTAAAGTAGAATGAAGTAAATGTAAGTAACGTAACGATAAGCACTGTGACATTCGAATTTAGCAATCGTTATGATGACTTGTTGGTATTCACAGCACATGGCATTTTTACCTTAAGTGATTTCTTTCCCATTCCAAATATGGACTAACCCAATGCAAAAGCCATGAATGGCAGCAAGTGAAAATGAAATGGTTTTCAGAGAACGAGCAAAGAGGAGGAAAAGTCATTTCTTTGTTGTTAATTGATTCAGCCATGTCGACACGAAATGAAGACAAGCAGCAGGAATAATGCAATGCAATGACAGTTTTTTAAGTCTCAGTAATGGCAGGAAACGAAGCGAGTTTTACCTATCGGATCGAAGCCATGAAATGAAAGAAAAAACTTTTCTTTCTTTGCACTCACTGAACTGAACTGAAATTCGATCGGGCACTACCTCTACTAGTACTTAAATGCAAATTCTTTGACTGTCATTTACAATCGCATTATCAAATATCGTTATGTAGTGGAGCGGTGTGCGTGCGTGTTATCATTAAGTGTGACGATATGATAACCCCAAACTAAACTAGCTGAACCACTTAATTTTTTTCTCGCGATTAAAGATATAAAATGTCCTTACCGAAAATGGTGCTGCATGAAAATGATATTTCTGGTTTTGGATTTTTTAAATAGAAAAATTATCTTAAGTTGGTTTTGCTCGCTACTGTTCCACATTATTTACATTACCTAACTACCTAAGTTTTCACACTGTCAAGACCCAAGAGACTCAACAGCCCATCAATTTTAACTCATGTTTGTGCTTTTGAACTTTTTTTGTAAAAAAATGATTTGTGAGTGTCCCCGGCCAAAGGTATTTAGATGCAAAGCCAGATCTGTTTCCGTTCCTTCCCTAGGTAGCAGCTTTTGCTTTGATATTCCTATTTCGTTGTGATCTACTTGAGAAAAGTTTCTCTTTAGTTTTGCTTCAGTTTTAAGTTAATGACTCAGAGAAACGAAAAAATTGACGGTTGGGAGTTGGATTTTTTTTCTGGGACCACGCCCGCACACGTAGCTTAATAAAGGGAAGGATACCGATCTGTAATTAAAACGTTAGCAAACATTAAACTGTACTTAAATAAATGCATCTTAATTACAGGCATTTAGTGCAGATTTCGATATGAAACTTTGATTTACAAGTGCTTGCAAAACAATGAACAATGGATCTGTAAAAATGTCAACTATTTTTTGTTGCTGTAAGAAAATCAATAAAAATCCACCTGAGTCTCCTAATTCACCAAAATGAAAAACGCTGCGTTTATTTTCTCATAAGTGTGCAAATTATTTTAATTTTCATTGTTCTCGTCTTGTCATCATCATCCCACATCGAAGGGAACCACACAAGTCGCCAAATATTTGGAAAATAATTGCAACACAAGCAATAAAGGAAATGACTGTGAAATGTATACAAACTGAAAACTCCCGTCGTCATTATAAAATAAATTCATAAAATTTTGTAAACAGAATATTAATTCAGACCAAACAATCGTACCATTTTCGACATAAATCTAAAAAATATTATTTTAATTGGGAGTGCTGAAAAATAAGGGGATAATTAAAATAATTATTACCATGCATTATCGCCACCCCGAATTTTCTAACACTGTGCATGTTGAAAGTTTAGCACGTTACTATAGTAGTAAATTGTAGTAAATACCATGGCGAAATCGGAGCAATTAATTTTTTAACTGCTCTCATTAAATTGTAGTGGATCATAGAAAAATTTCACAAATATTTACGTACATAATGTAAAATATGACAATATTGAGTAAACATGCATTTATTTTTGATGGGCTGAGAAACGACGGGTAAACTGCCATTTCCAACTTCAAGTTTTCATGTTTCAGTCGAACCAAACATTATTAAATATAATTATCATATTACAAAAATCTCATGACGATTGTATCTCAAGTCGTCGGTGTTGTACTTTAGTACAGTAGAAAGAATGTCAATTGTTATTACCTCTGCGATTTTATGACAACGCCGAAATATTCCTGCTGGGTATTTTTGTCTGCTTTGCAAGAAGTCAATGAAACATGAAACTTCAACCAACATAAAAATTGCTGGTATGTATCAAAGATTTCTCTGTCGGTTCCTTTGGTTCGCTTTCAATTCAGCATCTATAAAAAATGGTGCATTTCAAAAAATATCTTGAACAAAGCTTTGCAAACACAAAGGATTTCTTCTTCGTGTTTTATATATTTTTTAAAGAAAAAAAATAGTGCCATTGTTACGAATGAATCACTGACTGACTCTGTGTGTGAATGAGATTGTTTGTGGGGAAACAATGCGAAATAAACTGCAAGTACCCATGTTCATGTTCATCTTGTTGTGCCATTTTCGAAATATTAACGATGCATAATTACACTAATAAACGTTTCTCATGAAATGTCCGCTTGTAGAAGGAACGAAAAGAAAAAATGTACAAAAATGGACAAGAGCGTTAGTGTGAGTCAGTGACGAAAGAGATCTTAAATTAAATAGTTACATAGCTCGCTAAAGGAAATTAGTCGAAGCTTGAAGCTAAGTGAGGGATTTAATCACTGAATGGAGAACGATGAATCTTCTCAGAGTATTTTTAACCTGTGGAGTGATCTCATGTTTTCAAGTAGAATGTTTATTGTTAGCTCATTAGAAGCGGAAAGTTGGGGCTAAATAAAGGCATCTTATCTTATCTAGCTTGAACTTTTTTCTCGCCTTTTATTGCCCCTTCACTCTTCGTTGGGTCTTCTTGGATGGAAATTAAAAAGGGAATGGGAAGAGAATGACGTCATTTCCACTGCTTTAACGTTTCTTCCAATTTTTAATTTCTCTCCTTTCCTCATCTCGTCATCCCACTTATTCCACTTACCAATGCAGACTCCAACTCGAAATAAATCTGCAGCCTTGGTTCTTCATACTAAACTTGAGCAGGCTGACAAAGAGAAAGGAAAAAGAACACGTGCGATTTTTCTCTAGGATAAAATCAAATAAAAACGGGTAGACTACCCACATTGAAACTTTGTGAATTGGAATTCTCCGACAAAAAGTGCAATGTTAGCGTACTCGTATTATGTTTTTCTCGAAAACTTTCACCTGTTTTACAAAATAAAATATTTTGTT